>JASDQU010738991.1:142772-168408 GCA_032191745.1 Picea mariana | reverse complement strand
TGCAGAAGATAGCAGTGCGTAGAGATTATAAGATGTTCATAAATCAATTAAAGGGTGTATATTAGACCAAACACCCTAGGATGGGAGCGTACATAAATTTGGCGCTGGACCTCCTTGAAGGATTTTCAGAGTATGGCCTATCTGCTATCCCCAGAGAGAAAAATCATATTGCTGATGCGTTGGACACCTCGGCCTTGGTTTTTAATATCCCCATCTTACCAAACAAAAAATATGAAATCGAGGTCAAGCACATGATGATAGTGCCTAATAATATCAAACATTGGCAGGTGTTTGATGATGACAAGTAGGTGGAAAGGTTCCTCCTTATGAGCGATGAGTTCGCTAATACAAACATTGACGAGGAATGATGCTGCAATGAAGATGAGAGCATGGATGCACGCAGTAACAATGACCCTTTCAAGAACTAGATCGTGGGAAGGGACATAATCCAACTAAAAAATAACATCATTCCAAAGGGGTTGGTGCCACTGGAGAAGATGTTTGAAGAAAATGATGTGGCTAAAAACCCAAAGATCATTGCAAGCGAAGAGCATGTGGAAGATTGCAACATCAGGACTGAGGAGAACTTGAAGATGGTAAAATTATCAAAGATGCTCAGTGCAAAGGTCAAGCAGGACTACATCAAGCTCATGAAGTATTTCCCGGACGTCTTTGCATGGAGCTATGATGACCTGAAGGTTTATGAAACTAAAGTAATCCAACATGTTATCCCTCTCAAGGAAGATCAAAAACCTTTCAAACATAATATGAGACGGATAAATCCCTTATTGCTGCCGCTGATCGAGAAGAAGGTAAAGAAATTTTTCAACGCTAAAATTATCGTTTCTTTGTGATTCTCGAAATGGGTAGCTAATTTGGTACCTGTAAGAAAGAAGAGCGGTGAGATAAGACTGTGTGTAGACTTCTAAAATTTAAACAAAGTGTCTCTCAAGGATCACTACCTCCTTCCTAAAATGGACTACATCCTACAAAAAGTGGTGGGGTCCCAGAATATGTCTATGTTGGATGCATTTTCAGGGTATAATCAGATCATGGTCCACCCGGACGACAGAGAGAAAACGACTTTCACAACTCCATGGGGAACGTTCATGGAGCCAAGATGCCTTTCGGCCTGATGAATGCCGGTGCCACTTTCCAGAGGGAAATGGACATAGCATTTGCCAATGAAAAGGACAAATTCATTGTAATCTATTTGGACGACATCACGGTATACTCTGCCTCCGACAAGAAACACCTCGAACACCTGAAGAAAGTATTCCAGAAGTGCAAAAAGTTTTGCATATTGCTAAATCCAAAGAAATCACATTTCGGGGTGGAAGAGGGGAAGTTGTTAGAACACATTATCTTCAAGGAAGCCATTAAGATAGACCCCAACAGGGTTGAAGGGATCCTGAAGATCAACACCCTGCGTAGTAAAAAAAAAGTGCAGTCCTTCCTGGGAAAAGTGAATTTCTTGAGGAGATTCATCCCGAACCTGGCCGAAATCATAAAGCACATAACCTGCATGTGTAGGGAGGGAAACGAGATCAAGTGGAACCCAGAGGCCAAGAAGTTGTTTGAAGATATCAAAGTGGCACTGATTAAAGCTCCTGTGCTAGCCAGCCTGGACTTTACGAAATGTTTCATCCTATTTTCATTCACCTCAGAACACACTATTCCCCACGTGCTGTTATAGAAAGACGAGTAGGACTTCGAAAAACCCATAGCCTATTTCATTCAGACTCTACGTGACGCTCCACCAATGTACGACATTATGGAAAAACATGCATATGCCTTAATGAAAGATTTGAAAGAATTCAAGACATACATATTGCACTCCCATGTCATTGCTTATGTGCCCAACAACTCAGTAAAGGATATCTTGACTCAACCTGACCCAGAAGGAAGGAGGAGCAAGTGGATAGCGGTCATGCTGGAATACGATCTTGAGATCAAGGCTATGAAACTGCTCAAGGGTTAGGGCCTTGCAAATTTAATGGTGCATTCAGAATGCAATGCTATAGAAATAAATTTAATTACTGATCTGTCAGAATTCCCCCAAGAAGAAAAAACTGTGCAGGTGTCTCAGGGGTTCATTGATTCACCATGGTATGCAGACATCATCTATGTGTTGGAGAATCTCCATGCCCCTTTGGGAATAATTAATACTAAGGAAAGATTTCTCAAGATTAAAGTGGTTAAGTTCTGTATCCTCGACAATTCACTCTACTGGAAAGACCCTGGGGGAATATTGCTGAGTTGTTTGTTGGAAGATGATGCAAAGTGTGCCATACAAGAATTTCACAAAGGTGATTGTGGAGGACACCACTAATGGAAAACTACAGCACACAAAATCCTAAGGGTAGGTTACTACTGGCCTACAATCTTCACTGATGTGTATAAAGAGGTCTCCAACTGCCACGAATGTCATATTTTCGATGGGAGAAGAAATATGCATCCCCTGCCACTAAATCCGATCTTAGTCAAAGAACCTTTCATGCAGTGGGGTCTATATTTCATAGGGGAAATAAATCCACCATCCTCTGCACAGCATAGATGGATACTCACATCCACTGACTATTTCATGAAGTGGATAGAGGCAATCCACACAAAGCAAGCTACCGACGTAGTCATCATCCAATTCCTGGACACAAACATTTTGTCGAGATTCAGATGTCCCGTCAATATCATAACTAACAACGTGATTGCATTCAAGTCCAAGAGGATGGAAAATTTTTGTCAGGATTACAATATAACCTTGAGGCATTCCACAATTTACTATCCACAAGGAAACGAGTTAGCAGAATCCTCAAATAAGAGCTTAACCAGGATCATCAAAAGACTTCTGCAAGACAATAAGAAATATTGGCATAAAAATCTTATCTATGTGCTGTGGGCAGTTCGAGTCACCACCAAGAAGTCCATCTCAATGTCGCCTTTCCGGATCATATATGGCGCAGACACCATTTTCCCTACCTCACTAGGGCCACCCATTAGAAATTTGTTGCAAGAGAAGGAGGCCCATCCAAATGCTTCACAAAGGAGAATAAATCAGCCAATTCACCCGCAACAGGCGAGGTAGCAGGTGTACGATTGATCGCAGCTCCATCAGGAGAGGATAAAGAAAGCCTTCGACAAGTTTTCTAAGAAGGAATATTTTTAGATAGGAGATCTGGTGCTGAGATGGGATGTGAGAAATGAGGATAAAGGGAAGCAAGGAAAGTTCGACCACCTTTGGACAAGTCCTTTCAAAATCAACACGTACTGCGGGAACAATGCTTATTTCCTTGAAGGATTAAATGGAGAATGCCTCGGTTAGGGGCCTGTAAACGACAGGTTCCTCAAGCATTATCTGATGAAATAGAATCTGTTTAAGTCATTTGTCATTGTAAATAGTCATTTTATTTGTTTTTGCATCGAGTTAGTAGGTAAACATAAAATTGAAGCCCGAAGTGAAGGCCCTAAGTTTATGCTGAAGTTTAGAAGCTGTGTCGATAGGTTTAGTTTTTTCTCTGGCTGCCATTTATTTTTCTTAGTGTCTAAAAATCAAAATAAGGCCCAATGGTCAGGCACCTAGTCTACTGTTATTTGCTACCTCACAGGGAGGATATCATCCCCGTTGGAGTGAGTTGTTAGTGTTGCCATTTTTCTTTCCATTTAGAGTCGGTTTTTAGTTGCGTTGTGACCCATACATCCAAACATGTGAAGTCAGGTATGTTAAAAAGGAAAAAGTATAAATCAATGAGTGGTCGGTTGGCCCTTGGAAATGGGAAGGGGTGTCAGAGTCGAAGCTTACGTAGATGGTACGGGTATGTCTTGTCCAAAGAGTTGAGTCCTATTAAGAAATTAGTTTCTACGTGCCCCAGGTCAAGTCAAGTAGTTAATGGAAGTCGCATCGGCAAGTGAAACAACTATTACCAGTTCATCATCAAGGCTGATGGGATGAAAAATAGTGGCATTCGTATCATGCATGCCCTACAAACCTTATTGCTTGTGTTCTACATGTGGGGATGTGCCATGGAAAATCTGAAATTTGATTTAAAACATCCTGTCACCATGAATTCACTATTCTCCAGAATGATTCCTCCTTCTGCCCGACTTGTTATAAATTTTATATGCTCGACACTCATTTCAGTCGTTAAACCAGGTCCACACTCTGTTTTCAATTTCCCTTTCCAGTCCAGGTTGATCAAATTTCCCTCCCTGAACATTTGCCGGATACACCGTGCGCAGAATAGATACTGGTTGCACCATGGTGACCTACCAAAGCATAGGGAAAGGTGCACAGAGCAACAAAATTGCCAGGTCCAAGCCCCAAAATGACTGGGATTCATTCTCACCTACAACAGGCATTCCCAAGGATGCGAAAGGAGTTATTCCTTTACCCACAGAGATGATCAGATCAAATGGTGTGGAACCTAAAGCGGAAAGACTTGCACAGGGAAGAAAGACAATAGAAGCCCCGTCTCCCCAACAAAAAATACCTTGGAGAAGGGGAAGGCCAAGGAAGAACAAGGAAGCCGGGGAAGCCCAATTTTCAGAAGAGCTGCATGTCAGATCAGTGGCCGAAGAACTACTCATGCATGCCATCCGACTAGAGCCTGCTGGAGGATCGTGCCACGAAGGCAGGATAAGAATGAGGGAAAGGGATACCACAAGAGTGAATGATTGAGAGCCATATCAACAATTAAAGTAAGCAAAGATGGCTATCGCTGAACTCTACCAGGAGAACATGGAGTTGAGGTGACAACTAGCAACAAAGACTATGGAAGCGTCAGGAGGGCAAGGTCGCGAAGGAGACATGGAATGGCTAAAAAGACAGCTCAGAGAAGTGAAAGACACCATTGTACAACTACGCGAAGCATAGGGGATGTTAGAGGAAAGGCATACAAATAATTTGAGGGAATGCAAAGTGGCCGAGAAGGAAGCCTGCGGGACTCTCGCCAGTGCGTAGAAAAAACAAGTTTAGCTAGCATTCGTCTTTGCGTCTACAAACATAAGACAAATCTTGGTAGTTTTGGAGGACATGTTTCCCCTAAAGCACTCTACCATTTTGATAACGGCTGTGATAATCAAACAACCACTTGCCGCACACATTTTTCCCAGCAAATGAGTGCGTGACAGAAATCAAATCCGGTATAGCAGATGGGGAGCTCCTGGTAGATGCCTGTCCGCTTAGACATCTGATCGAAGGGAAACACTAACACATATTTTACTCACATCAAGACCTGACAGATGATCAGATACTCATGGAAAATTTGCAAACAATCATGTGTAAACAGATGTGATTATTGTCTATTTTTGGAAAGAACCATTTGAAGAGTCTCTAATGCATACTACTCAGTTTCCTAGTTTTTAGGGATAGCAGTTAGAAAGAAGGGTAGCCCAAGTGACACCCTCATTTATATATTTCATCTTTTCGATGTAAGCCAGGTTGGTTGGCAAAATTGGTAGATGATAACTATTGTATGTAATTTGAGTTTTTGACCGAAACTTAATGCAAAGGTCCCGTCACTTGATGAAAAGATTCTAATTGTAGCAGTCAAATGTATTGTGCATTTTTCTTTACGTATGTGCTTCTTGTGAATCCACTTCTCTTTATAAAAGTGGGTCACTTTATAAAACAACTTACACCATGACATGGTCCTTTGGTTACCATTTATGCCTTTTTAAAAAATGGCATAGCTCTCACATCCGAAGTCCATTTTCAGTGCCGTTTTTTTTTATAACCGCCTAACTTTTCGAGATATTTCCATCCATAACATCAGTTTCAGTTTTTAAATCCATATTATATGCATATTTAATATGGCTTCTACACATAATCTCTTTCTTACCAGCACCAACTACTTCCAATGGAAATCCCATATGGAGGATTTATTAAGAAGTAAAGGCTTGTACTAGATTACCTTGGGAAATGAAACAACACCCACTGATGTTGATAAGAAAGTCAAATGGGATAATAGGAATGACGAAGCATGTGGATTAATCAGAATGTCCATCTCTCCTGATTTAAGGTTCCACCTTCAATCAATTGATCAACCCAAAGAAGCTTGGGAAAATATTGAATCTGTGTTTGGTAAACACAATATTATTTGACCAAAATAGTTATAAAATCAAGTACTGACTTTAAGTCCAAATGATTTTTCTTGTATTGAAGACTATCTATCTAAGTTTAAAACACTCAAAACTTTATGTGAATAATGTAAGATAAATATAGAAGAAGATCATTGCATCTATCTTATTCTTTCTAAGATAGGTAGTGCATATTCTGTGTTTGTATCTACTTTTTATGCCATGCAAGAGGCTCTAGGGACAACTTATAAAAAACCCAATATTGAGAAATTTTGTGATGCTTTAATTAGAGAGAAAGATAAGCTTGTACAAATTGGAGTGATCAACACTCTAGGTACCTCCAATAAATCCTTAGTTGTCCATCAGAAAGATAAACCCAAGAATCCCAAGAAGCAACATCCTTGCCACAACAACAAGCAATATAAGGGTCCCAAACCCACTCAGACAACTTCTGCTCCTAATGGTGACAAAGGAGAAACATATAAAAGTAATAATACTAACATACATTGCAAATTTTCTAATAAATATGGTCATGATGAGTCCAAATGTTTCAAGAATATGGCAACTTTATAACCAACGATGAAGAATCACAACATCAATATGATTCTACTACTACTTCTTCTTCTCATGGACATACACTTTCTGCTTCTGGTTTCTCTTTCAATACAACTTCTACTTCTTCTTCTGATGAGTGGCTTATTGATTCTGGAGCATCTTATCATATGGAAAAGGATAGAGACCTATTTTCTGCTCTAAATGAATGTAACACCGAGAAAATATTTGTTGGTGATGATAGATCTCTTAGTGTTGAAGGATCTGGAACAGTTCAAGTAGAAAATGATCATTTCAATGATGTATTATGTGTTCCACATATTTCTTGTAACCTTCTATCAGTATATCAAATCACTCATTTAGGTGAAGGTAAAACCATAGAGTTTTCACCTCACCAAGTTGTAATCAAGGATCTAAAAGATCCTAAGCATGTTCTTGCAACTGGAATTGCTGATGATATTACCAGGTTGTACAAGTTTGACAACTTTTGGTCATCATCTTTTTCATCAATTTTTGTTGGTCATAGCAATGATTTGAGAAAACTTTGGCATGAGTGGTTTGGTCATCTAAACTATCGCTCATTGCAACAACTATGTAATCAAAAGATGGTGACTAGTCTTCCTCTTGTTTCATACAAAGATGGTGTTTGTGTCGGTTTTGTTCTTGGCAAACATCATCGGGACAATTTTGGAAAACATGCCTCTTGGCATGCCTCGGGCCCTTTGCAGCTTGTTCACAGTGATTTGTGTGGTCTACTTTCTTCTCCTTCTTTTTATGGGTGCAAGTATTTCTTAACTTTCATTGATGACTTTTCCATACGTACTTGGGTTTACTTCTTAAAACTTAAGAGTGAAGTTCTTGTTCTACAAGGCCCTTGTAGAAAAGAAATATGGGCATCAAATTCAAAAGTTAAGAACAAATAATGGAGGCGAATATGTGAACAATAATTTCAAAATTTACTGCACTACACAGGGCATCCAAATGTAATATGATGTTCCATATACACCACAACAAAATGATGTTGCTGAGAGAAATAACCACACATTAAAAGAAATGACTAATTGTATGATCCAATCTAAGGGATTAAGTCTAAAGTATTGGGCGGAAGCAATCAACTGTGAAAATTACATAGTAAATCACATTCCCACAAAGGCTCTTAAAAATATAACATCGGAAGAAGATTGGACTAAAATTAAACCAAATGTAAGTCACTTCCTTATATTTGGCAGTATAACATGGGCTCACATTCCTAATGGGAAAACAAAAGCATTGTAGCCTAAAAGTGAGAAGTGTGTATTTGTTGTTTATTCTGAATATGTAAAAGGTTACAGAATCCTTCAACCACATTGTAATAAAATTGTTATTAGAAGAGATGCTAAATTTGATGAAAATCTCTTGGCTTGCAATCCTAAATCGATGATTGTGCCTTCTTTTGTCTGCTAGCCATCTTCGACGTTTGTGCATTCTTCTATTCCTATTCTATTTCTTCTTCAGATGATGACAGTGAGGATGAAAATCCACCTCCGCCTGCTCACCTTCCTCTAGATGAGTCCTTTGAACCTGAACCAACACCATCTCCATCACTTCCTAGATGGGTCCATTCAAAATGAGAAACAACTGGTGATCTTGTTGGTGATCCTTTAGATTAGCATCAGACACATTCACAGTTCCAACGAGCCTCTTCTCTTTTTGCTCAAGTTTAAGAGATTCATGATCCAGAGGCATTTGCATAAGCTTTAGGTAATCCAGATTTGGATACAACAATGACTGAAGAATATCGTTCTTTAATGGCCAATGATACTTGTGATATTGTACCTCTTCCAAAAGGAAGAAAAATTATCAGATGTAAATGGGTCTACATAACTAAGTATGCATCAGATGGAAGTGTTGAAATACACAAATCTTGGTTAGTTTCCAAAGGATTTTCCCAAGTTGAAGGAATTGAATATAATGAAACCTTTGCCTATTTAGCCAAAATGAATTCCATCCACCTTGTTATTTCCCTTGTTGTCTCACATAAATGGGAGGTCCATCAGATGGATGTTAAATCCTCCTTCTTGCATGAAGATTTGCAATTAGAAATATACATGGACCAAACTCCTAGCTATGTACAAAATGAATCTATCCTTGTTTTTCACCTTAAGAAATCTCTTTATGGTATTAAGCAAGCTCCTTGAGCTTGGTATGCCAAAATGGACGACTTTCTTATTGACACGGGATTCTCTAGATGCCATTCTGATCCTAATATCTATACCAAGAAAGTAGGAATCCATCTCATAATCCTTGCCCTTTATATTGATGACCTTATCCTTACTGGTAGTGACTCAAAACTTTTAAACCATGTGAAAACCAGCCTTATGAAGAAATTTGAAATGATAGACTTAGGTTTTTTGCACTATTTCCTTGGCCTCCAAGTTTTGCAAACCAATGAAGGAATTTTTCTTTCCTAGTCTAAGTATGCTTGCGACCTTCTTCGTCTCTTTCACATGGATGATTGTAAACCAGACCTTTCTCCCTTACAATATGGAGTCAAGATTATTTCCACCTGCACTTCTCCCGAAGTTGATGCCACCCTGTATGATCAATTAGTTGGTATCCTCTTATACTTGACTCATACCCGTCCTGATCTTTCCTTTGTTGTTGGTCTTGTTTCCTGGCATATGCAAACACCCCATGAAATCCATTAGAAAGAATCTAAAAGGATACTTTTCTATGTCCGTGGTACAATTCAGTTCGAGATACATTATAGTTTAGAGGGGACTCCTTTATTGGTTGGTTTAACTGATTCAGATTGGGACGACGAACCTGATGATCAGAAGTCTACTGCAAGTTATGTTTTTAGCCTTGGTTTAAGACCTGTCAATTGGGCCTGTAAGAAACAATAGGCTATTTCACTTTCTTCAATAGAAGTAGATTACCAAGAAATGGTAAATGCAAGTCAGGAAGCCTTGTGGCTTCGACGGATCCTTTCAGAGTTTGGAAGGGATGATTTTCGGGGCTAAATTTCGCTCATGGGCTAATTTTTCATGGTTTTTCCCCAAAAATGATTCACTATTCTAAAAATGATTCGCCTAAATTCTATAAGATAAAATTATTCTACCTTAAAAATCATCAAAATTTTACACAAACTATATAAAATCCTTATAAATTTGAATATTTTTACAAAAATATCGCCAAACATTTTATAGTTGACATATGAAGGATTAGTAAGATTCGCCAAGGTTTCTACATTTTAAAATAATTTTCCATCCTTAAAATCATCGCTGTAGTTTGGATTCCAACAACAACATTCGACTAGCCTTTGGTGCGACAATCAAAGTTCCATCAAGCTCACCAAAGACCCAGTTCAACATCATCACAACAAGCACATCGAGCTACACATGCACTTCATTAGAAATATCATTCATGATCAAGTTATTAGAGTGCTATTTTTCCCTACAAAAGATCAAGTTGCATACATTTTCACAAAGTCTCTTACAGAAGCAAAGTTTTCCAAACTTTGATCTATGTTAGGATTTCAAGAAGTTTTCATTAAGGGGGGATAGGCTCTAATGCCTCCTTCCTTCTCCTATTGTGTCACTATTGTAAATCCTTCAATCCTATCCCAAGTTTTTCTTAAGGGGGGATGTTAGGATATTTAGACACTTAGGAGTTAGTTAATATATACTTGGTCTAATGTGTCATTAGGTAAAAGTGTGTTTCTTTAGTATGCATTAGTATGCATTTGTAGTTAGGAAATCCGACGGTCACAATATGTTCCCGACATAGAGTGATCTGGTGGTTCATATTATCCTCGATCTTAACGACCATTGATTCGTGGCTTAACACACGATTGGTCCATGATCTCTATTTAAAGAGCATGGAGGGTCATTTGCTGATGATCGATTGTGAGAAACTCTCTTTAAAATTTCTCTGTAATATTTTTTTTTTGCATTAATAAACTGCTCCAAGTGGTCGCGTTGGCTGGGGCTGTGGATGTTTCCCCGTAGGGGTTTTACCACGTCAAAACATTGGTGTATTTATATTTGATCTGGTTGTGTGAGTGGTTACTAAAGGTGTTCGTTCTCTGTTGGAATACCTATGTTTTCGAACAGGGTAAACATAACATAATCTTTTTTTGCAAGTGAAACCCACAAATTTCATTCAAACTCACAAACATTTTTTCTTTTCATGAGAAAAAGAGAGGGATAAAAACAACTTTAAAACTCATTACCAACCAACCAAAGCCAAACCTACTTCACTTGACAACAAAATATTTTGCAAAGATTATTTAGAAGCTGCCGAGTAGATACCTTATCTAGAGGTTGATTTTATACCAACTGTGAAGGCCAATACAGTTGCAACAAAAAACAAGCAGAGATTAGTTTTTAAAAACGAGTTGCAACTCTTCCTCCATAGTCAAAAACTAAAATAAAATGCCAATAACCCTATCCAAAAAAGGTGGTAAGGTGTGGGCCTGTCAACATTAATTCCCACATCCTCTCGTATTCAATGCAAGGCCAACTCATTCCCACTACATTGATATTCCAACCATGAGATTTTAAACTATATCATATTAACCTTCAAACTCATGCCATGCACTATGATAACCATCCATTTCATAGTAGCATGTGAATATGCCAAGTCAAATGGATCTAGAATTGTATCCATATCATTTGTATATGAGCAAACTAAATGGTATGACCATAACCCTTATATCAAAAATATCATATGCATTGAATAATATCAACCACTTTGCTTATTTTCTCATGGAAATTACCAAGTCAATATGTATATGTTAGGCCCCAAACCAAAATCAAACTATATAACTCTAAATTTTATGCCACTCAAAATCTTAATCTCTAAATGCCATGGTAAGTATGAGCAACAAAACTTCTAATTCACTAGGCATATGATGACATAGGAACATAAAGGACCATGCCATTTGTAAATGAATAATTTCATGGATATCATATTTAATGTTGCCATAATGTTTAGAAGAGAACAAAGTATATCATATATCATTTCGATCATAGTTTTTATGCCTTCAAAAACAACCATACATCGCACTAACTATCAATGTAATCAAGTGTTTTTACATAAGCCTTTATTCATAAAATACCATAGGAGATTTTGGAATCACTAAACCACTGATCTTATCACCATATCTGAAATAATTCCTCAAATGAAACTGTTTATATATCAAAATTTTGTGGGAAATGTAATGCTAGGAAATAATCATTCCATTACTTTCTTCTAGGGGACCCCACCTATTATAGTTATTAATATTTTTAATATATATAGACTTCACAATTCTTTGCGAGCTTTTATAGTAGGTGATAAATTATGAGTCAACACAAGTGTGCCTTGAATAATTATCAATAAAGTTCAACACATATTTTACCTGAGCGATGGAAGGATGAGGGAAAGGATCCATGAAGTCAAAGTGAACAAGCTCTAACAGAGAGGAGACCCTCCAATCCTTCCCTTTCTCAAGTTTCTCTTGTGGATGTTTTCCACGAACAAATCCTTGACCAACTCCTTTAGAAAAATGTATGTTCGACACACCTTTGACCATTCGTTGTTTGTTGAGTTGTTGCATGTACCTGGAATTTAAGTGACCAAATCATTTGTGCCAAAGTATACTATCATCATTGGCATGAGTTAGTAGCAATGTGGAATATGATTTAGCAATAAATTTGGAAATTGTGAACAATCTAGAATGGTGATTTACCTCACCAACAATGATCTTGGATTTGCCTTGCATGCCATATATGATCACGAAATCTGGTGTGAATTCCACCCTTTTACCTATGCTTGTATGTGTTATTTGGTAGACATATATTATATTTATGGAGAGTTTCAGAGCGCAATTCATTCTCGAAACATCCATTTTGGAGATCTACTCTCCCTTGTCTAGTGACTTCTATCAGGGAATCATCACCCATAAGAATGGGAGGACTCGTGCATGCAGTTAAATATGAAAGGACATATTTTGTGGCTGCCATGTGGTGAGATGCTCCAGAATAAATAATTCATGCATCAAGAGAAGAATTAATTGCAATTAAAGCATGCACATTAACTCGATTTTCTGGCACTCTGTCTCCCAACATATTCTTGGACTTCTTGGGAATGCAGTCCCCAATATTGTTCACTGGAGAGTATACGCCACGATGTCTATTTTTTTCTTCATGCAAGATGATTTAGAATGGTATCCACAATTTCAATAAACACACTTTGATTTCCATTACTTTCACTTTCCTGCTTTTGAGAAGAGTCATCAGAAGGTTTGAATTTTCCTCCCTTTCTTGGATCTAAATCCTTCTTTCCCTTTCCTTTCTATTTGGATTTTGAGTTGAACTTGTTTCTCTCATGCACAATAAGTGCATACTTTGGAGCTCTTGATTGATCCCATTTTGACGAGATTGTCTTACTCGTGCATTAGGGACTCAACGCATACGTCTAATGCGGGCATTGACGAGGATGCACCCAATGTAATCATTACTGTATGAAATGTGGAGACAAAGACAACATATTCCAGACCCAAATTTGATAGAATAGAAATAATCAATTATTTTTCTTGCTTTGATTCATCAATCCTACATCCTTTTAATTAGAGCAGTAAGGATTTTAAATTTGTGAAGAAGTCCTGGATATTCTCAAAATTTCTTGGATCTAAGGAATTTAACTCAATCTCGAGCATGTGGTCATGCATATTGTTGGTCCAATTATATGCATAATATATTACCAAACATAAATTATTAACCGGGATTCGTAATCAATAGAGTTGATGCACTATATGTGCCGATAACAAATAGGTTCCTATGTTTGTTTAGTATAGATTAGATAATAAAACCATTTAGAAACCAACACACTCTTAAAAATAAAAATCCTCACACAATTCAAAAGATGGAAAACAAAACTCATAAACAAGCAAAAGATCTTGCTTAGGTGATGGACATGTTCATTGATGGCTCATGAAAAGAAAAGATGAACTTTGATTCTATCTCCTGGAGAAACTAAACTAACAAGTGGAATGCTCCATTAAAGCTCATGTATGGTGAAATATGGAGATCCAACCGTTCCTGCATTACCACACTTTGCAACACATTCGAAGAGTGAAATCAAACAAAATAACATGAAATCAAAATAACAGGTACATGAAATGAAAATCTACACTAACAATTTACAATAAGCTTACCAAGATGGATCGGTGGCCCTTGCCAATGCCAACATGGAAGATTTTAGATCAATAGATGATAACTTCTAAGAAAGACAAAATCACTGAATCCAAACTTGCATTAATCTTCAACATGTAGGTTTACAAAAGAAGTCTCTTCATGAATCCAATCTACATCATAACAATTCTCCTCAATAACCTATCTCATAAAAATTCCCTTAATCTACATAATAATAATTCTCCTCCCCCCTTATGAAGAGAGGGCACTCTCTTTTATACATGAGAGCTTTGAAAAGGAGATAAACATCTCATAATTACAGATCCACTTTTCTCTCAACCAATTTCCCATTATTACAAAATATTATCCCTTCAAATCTTCACACATATCTCTCATATATCTTGGATAAGATATGCCAACCAAATCTCCATGATCTTCTCCTTGGAATAGGCTTGAATTATCTCCTCAAATCTTGAAATGGTGGAGGAAGTATTCGATAAGTCTTTTTGAATTAATCCTTCACATATTCCTACATATGATAAAGCTCACACATTTTTGAGATACATATGAAAACATGTCAATTTTCTAATATTTAATCACAAATTCTCTTTTAATACTAAAATAAATGATTTGGAAAATAATAAGGTTTAACCCATATTTAATTATGAAAATGGTATCATGAAAGGTTAATGGGGCGATGAAATGTGAAGAATGATGAAGGAAAAGGTGGATGTAAATACAACATTTCTGAGTCCCAACACATGTCATCCTGTTTTCCAAAGAGAACTTCCAAGGTTGTCCAATCCTCATTTAGAGTTATGGAAGATTCAATATGAAACAACAATGTAGAGAGATGGATGTGAAAATGAGACCATAAACCTCATTCATGCGGTTGAAGCATTCATATTTCTCGATTACCAATGTGGGTTCAATTACTATTTCCATGGTTATTCAATATAAGCCTCTTCCTCTAAGAAGAAGAAGCATCTTCAGCTTCTAATCAAAGTAATTGTATGGCATAAGAAGATATGATGGAGAAAATTCCATTCTTTCTGACTACAATATTTTGTACCTACAAATGAGTGCTTGTGTTCCTTCTTCCTATCAACATGTGGTATTTGATACCATGTAGAATTTGGTTGAAACCTACACAAAGAATCTATCTAGCAACAATTCACATAAAGATTGAAAAGTTGAGAGAGAGAGAGAGAGAGAGAAGAGATGGATAGAAATAATAAAGAATTGTATTAACAAAATGAGAGAATGAAAAAATACATGCGATATACTCTACACGGATGAAATAATGAGCCATAGTAGTGCTCTATATAAATGTGAACACACATTGATAGACACTGGAGTGACCTTCCACCTAGTCCCAGTTAACTGTCCATGCAATCATTAGTTAATTGTCTAATCACAAGTGAAGTGAGGAGAATATCAAGAATTCACATGTGTGGCACCTTCTTGGTGATGATCCCAAGGTAAGTGTGCCCTCCTGGTGATGATCCCGAGGTGAGCATGCAACACTTGGTGATAATATCAATGTTTCCATGAAAGACTCTATTCCACTAGTCTAATTGAAGTGCAACTGAGTAATCGCTGAAGAGGATGTGGCACCCTCATCGAGGGGATGATATTCTCATATAGGGGAGAATATCTTTGACCAGGGGCACCCTCAACATAGAATAATCAACCTAGGAAAATAAATACTAGGTGGGTGTTTTAGTCTAAGATGAAATTAGGAGAAGGTTACCAGTAGATCCTTACATAAAGAAATACACACTACAACATCATATAGAAGAAGACATAGACATACAGATAGACATACACAAGTGGCGAGGGAACCATCAATGCATTTTATTATATTCAAAACAACCTTTATATTTCCATTACATAATCATGTATATATATGTGGTGTACAATTACCAGTCGGTTATATTTCCTAACTGTTCGGTCGGGAGAATCTAACTGACTATTCGATCGACTTTCCTAGCCGACTATTGCAGTCGACTTGGTTAGTCCACTGGAGGGTCTAGTCGATGAGGCCGACTAGCCCCTACAACATCTCACCCCTGTCAACTTCTTGCTCATCTCGAGCAAGGGGGGAGTGTGGCTAGTACATTAAAAAATGTTTACAAAATGAGAATGAAAAAGAGAATTAGATAAAGAAAAGGTCCCAATGTTGAGCATTTTTGGAATCCCTTTGCTTGTATGTGAGCAGCTAGATCATGGCTTGTATGATGGATGTACTTCCTGATCATTTTTCTCTTGAGGAATTTCCCACTCGTTCATTATTATATTTGGAGGTAATGAATATGCTTTGACCTATACATGGGATTATTTGGATCATTCCATGAATACCTCTGGGGTCCTTGATTGATGGATGGAAGTTGGAAAGTTCAAATCGGATGTCATGGAATTGAAAAATTGGAAGTTCTTTTGGTAAGTCGATGTAGCCCCCAACTGTTCTAGTTGTGGCAGACCTTCAAATGTTGTCTGGTAAATGGTTGGGGTTGTTTGCAACAAATTATGGAAGAACATATGACATTCTTCAATGGAGTGTTGTGATTCAATTCCTACTGATTTTAGTTTTCCCAAGAAATCCAGCTTGTCACTTAATGAGGCCTTTTGTACCAAGATCAACTCTGGGTCAAATTTCTCTTCAACTTCCTTTGTTTTTCATTTGATCAAGTCAAGATGTTTAGTGGCTTGATCTATTTACATTTTTTCTTTGGTTTCTCTCGTAAACATTCCTTTTCTTGCTTTGCCAATTCTATCTCAGCTGCTTTTTCCTTTGCAATATGAGTCACTATGGCTGCTTTACTTTTTGAGTCGATGGTGATGTCCCTTGTTTTCTTTAAATCATCAAATATTTTTCTCTGAGCTTTGAGTTTGCTGTAGGTTGATGCAAATTATGTTGACCATTTGTTCAATATTGTATGTAACATTGTTTCCTGTGAAGTGACCTATTCCAATTTTTGACATACTTCTTTGAATTTATGAAACTCCGCATGCAAGATTGTTGTTGTTTACTAATCCACTCCATTCAGATTACTTCTCAATGCCCCATTATGTAGTTGTTTAATCTCCTTATTTTATTGTCTTAGATGATGGATTTATTCTTGGTTTTTAACACCTATGCTGATGACTACTTTGATCAACCATTTCATTGCTGTTAATGGGTCGATTCCTTCTATCAGCTGGTCAATGTCCACATTTTGTTTTGCAAACAATACAACATCTGTTATTATTTGTTTCTCTTTGTTCTTTCTTGTTGCAAGTCATGTGTCATCTCTCGAAGCCCTCTTCCATCGAGTTGTTACTTCTTTGGATACATCATTATATAGATTCATCATTTGGGCATCTGACACAACTACAAGGTCAAATATTGTTTCTCTTGGTGGTTCTGTAGACCCGATTGGTTTGAAGGACGTGAATGTAAGTGCCTTGGAAGTACTATCTTTTCTGTGTATGGTTTTATTTTCCTTGCTTGTCTCTTCTAGATTGTGTTTCTTTGGCTTTTTTTCCATTCCTTTCTCCGTGTCATTGTATTTGTCAGACTCCTTGTTTCCTAAGTTTTCTTCATTGTGCTCCCCTATTCCTAGTTGTGTAGAAGCATCCTATTTTATTCTGTTTCCATCACTCCCTTGATATTATGCATTTCTTTAATCTATGTTTTCAATTCATTATAGAGGATCTAATTGACCAATGTGCAGGATTTCTAGAGGGATGCTTGTCTGCTGGGGTAAAATTGTGCCATCATTATTTCCTTCTTTTTGTTGTTCTTCTGTTTGGATAATGTTTTGGTCTGTTTCCCATGCTTCATCATTGCACTTTGTTGAGGAATCGATGTCATCCATCAGTATTGTAATTGGTTGTGCATAAAATGACTTGTCTGTAGGAGAGATGTGGGCTAACCCATGGATGTTTATGCCTATTCTTTCTGATGCATGTTTCAATCTACCTGCTGCAACATGTGAGTCTATATGGGTCATTTGGCTTGGTTTGATTTGACTAGCTTCCGATAGGGAGAAGTAGGAAATAATCTCTTTGACTATAATAGTCTTTTTGGCGGTTCCAATATGTGCTATATGGTTGATGTCCTCCGACCCCAAGTGCGATGCACTTTATGGCTGATGACTGTTAGCTAGGGAGTCTTAAATTATTTCCTATGATGATACTTGTCGTCGACCTTTCCTAGCTTTCTATTTTTGTTCCACCGTCTTCTTTGTTGTTCTTTTTTCTTCGAAAACTGGAGTAGGGTTGGATGGTGGTGATTCTCTTGTAAGGTCAACTATACCTATTCTCTTCCATTTTTCTTTGGAATGGGATTTTTACTAGGGTCGGGTCAAATTCTCTTCGACCGATGTGATGTAAGTGGGGTCGATCATTCTATGTTTTGTTCTTTCTGTTCCTCAAGTATCTATTTCTTTTTCCCTCTTGTTTCGACTTGCTTGTCTAAATATGCTTTCATTTTCTTGGCTTCAACATGATTCATGTTAAGAGTTTCCATGGCTTCGTTCAATTGGGGTCCTATGCTGGACTTCAAAATATTTTGGTTAACTACTTGGTCTTTTTCTTTTTGGCGGGATCTTTCAATTATCTTGTTGGTGAATACAATGATTTTTCCTTTGATCATGGGGTCATTAAAGTCGAGAGCCTTATTTGAATTGAATGTTTCTTTCCAAATTATATTTACATATTTTAGAACTGCATTGGAGTCGATTTCCTGATTACCTTTGGATTCTTTCTCCTACTGTCTTTTCTTAGTCAGTGTTTGCTTTGTTGCAATGCCTCCTTCCTTGTCAAGGTTTGATACAAATGGGACTGTGTACAAGGATACTTCTCTTTCTTCTTCTTACTCTCCATCATTCAAAGGTGTTAAAATGATTTGATTATCACTTAGTACCTCTGGTGATATTGGGGTTTGAAATCCCAACTGTCAATCAGGATCCTGGAAGATTTGATATTTTATCGGTTGGTATTCCAGTTCTTCAAGGGAAAAGCCTCCAACGATTCCACACCAGAGTGTGGTGGTTTCCAAGCTTAGTTGAATATGGGAACTCGGTGGTAATGCCCTTCGAAATTTATTTTCTACTCTCTGCTTACACGATACATTCTTCAAATGGTTTAACCAACATTTGAACATGATGTCAACCAAGATGGAGTTAGATGATCCGACTGCTCCTAATGCAAAAGCCATGAAGTTATTCATAGTCAGGGTCTTCCGTGAAGTAAATGTAGGTTCTCTGACTAGATGAACTTGGTTCATGGAAATCCAAATTAGAAGTGATGGGAATTTGATTGTGCGACCATTTTCTCGGTAATCTTTGCAATTTCTCTTGATTAATGCAACTAGGTGATCTTTCCATTTGAACTGCACCCTCGACTGGAAGATTTAGCCAATAGGTTCTAACATTGTAAGATTCACATATGAGGATCAAACCATGGTTGTTAGACACAATGATACTATAATACATGTCCATTTTGTGAGGAAGTCCATTAATTTTTTGATCAACAACCCTTTTGAGTTTTTTACTGATGTGCCTCTAGTGAGAGTCTGAATCCAGTCATTAGGGTTCATAGTTTTAGGAACTGGAGGATGCCCATGAGAAATTCCATTGATTGTGTGGATCATTCCTCCAATTATATGTTTGGGAAATCTATCCACGTATGGCCATTGTGGTACTGACTCACAAGAAATTTTGTAGCCTCTTCCTTCCAGCCATCAAACTATGCAACTTGAGGTGTGCCCAAAAAGTGTTGGATACCTACTTTCTCCTAGAAGTTTATTTCCTCTTTCCATGCGTCAGCTTCCATTGCCCATGCAATAAAAAATTTCCAAAGGCCATCCCAGTCAGTTTCTTATATTCGAGCATTGTGAATCTTTTCCATGCGTTCTTGCAGTTCAGTTGCATCGACTTTGTCAAATTTGGACTTTGTCATCGGTTCGACCAATGAATCTCCAACCCATCCTCTCATTGTAGACATCTATAAGATTTCTTGTAGGTCAGATTGATATTTCTAAATTTCTGGGCTCAAACGCACGACTGGGAGTTCTATAGTTTGATTGCGTGAGTGATCAGATGTAAATAGAAGTGAGGCATAGTCATATGCCTCATCCAAATTTATAGGCAGGAGATGGAGTGAGGACTTTAATTATGTTAGTGAAGATATTAATTTGTCTATCTCGATAGTGGTGTCGATGTTAACTGTTTTCTCATGCGAGGGGACTCCTGCATCAACAATGACATGGTAGTAGGACTTGTCCCATCGAGCATTAATGGAATTAATGCATTCCCATGGCTTAGTCACATAGACCCTGTCGATTTCAGTTGCTCAGGGTGTGCGCTCAACTTGAGCGATATTTGCTTGTGCCATTTGGTCGAGTCAGTTCTTCTAGGTAGTTGGGGACCTCCGATCGAAGAATTCAACCATGTCGATTTATGTTTTGATATCAATTCAATGAATGCTTGGCCTTTTGAATACATACTTTCTTGGTTGAGAATATTCTTGTTTGCTTGAAGTATTGTTTGCACGCTTGCTTTTTTGAGATTTTTCCTGCTCTCTTGATATTCTAAATTCACATCTATTATTTTTTTGTTCATTTAGATGATGTTATTCTCTTTCAATAGATCGAATGGTATGCTTGTTCAAGTAATGGCACAAATCTTGTCTGGGTATGGAAATTGCTCTTGATTTTTGTGTTTCCTCTCTGATTGTTGACCAGGGACTCTGTTCTCTTCTCATATTCGAGTACTTTGGCATGGATGAATGTGTTGATAGTGTGAGTCAGTCATATAGATCTATTTTTGTAACTAATTATGGTAACTGACTTTGTTTATTGCTTTCTTAATTTTTATTTCTTGATTTGTCTGTTCTTAATCTTGCTTTTACTTTGATTTCTTTGCCTTGTCTTTATTTTATTTTTTATTTTTCTATAGTTTTTCTTTTATTCTCACTTTCAACTTAGGTCACCCCGAAAGGTTTTCAACCTAGTCGAGTCCTACTAGTGCCCCCAAAGAGTTTTTCGCCAACATGACTTTAGACTACTATGTGTGATATATTTTCAAATGGGCCCCATTGACTAATTTCTTGAAGGGGTATCGTTGTAGTGTTTTTAATTGTATTTCTCCTGATGGTTGGATGTCCTCGACCACATACGTACCCAACCATGCAATTTCTAGCTTCCTTGGTTCACCTTTTACTCGACTGTTGTATAGCTGTACCAAGTCTCCATCATTTATATACTTCCTTTTAAGGTGTCGATCGTGCCAATATTTCTACTAACTCTTTTGAATTTCCTGATGTTGTTGTTCCAACATCATTTCTTCTTATAATTGGTTTATTTGATATAAGCGTTCTCTTGTATTAAGCACATGGTCAAATTATAGGACAGAGGCTATCCGATCGAAATTAGCACATAAGTGTAATGGGATTACAACTTCTTAACCATAAACTAATTTAAAGGGTGTTTGGCTAGATGATCTTTTGTACACTATTCTATAGGCCCACAGTATTGCTGGAACTTTATCATCCCAATCGTCTTTGTCAAGTCCACATATTTTTCGTTAACCCTTTGTGTAATGTCACGTTAAATGATTCGACATCTCCATTAGCCTAAGAATGATATGCAATTGTATTTCTATGGTCGATCATGAATTTCTGAAGCAATACTTCAATTTCACTATTGATGAAGTGAGTTCCTTGATCATTAATTATTGTCAAAGGGAAGTCGAATCTGGTTACTATGTTTTCATAAATGAATTTTGTAGCGATTTCCTTTGTGCATTTCTCGACTAGTTCTCCTTCTTCCCATTTGGTTAAGTATTCAATAGTTGTAATGATGTATTTTTCTCCTAACCTTTTTTCTTCTTGGAAATGGGTTGATAAAATCAATGGCCCAAATTTCAAACGGTAAACTGGGGTTTACCGAATGTAAGGGCATTTCATTTTTCCATAATGGTCTGCCTATCCTATGACACTTGTCACATTTCTTTATCCATTCTTGACAATATTTGTGTAAGTTTGACCACCAAAGGCTAGCTTGAAGGATTTTATTGGATGTCATGTCGGCTTGAAAGTGACCTCCTGCTGGGCCTGCATGTGCCTCATTAATGATGTCTTCATGTTCATGTTCTAATGCACATATTCACAGAATATTATCAAGTCCTAGATTGTAGAGGTATCTATTCAGAGTGAATGGAGCAACTTTCGTTGCTAGAATCTTTTGTTTGTTAGCTAGGAGATCATCAGGGGGCTTCCCTTCTTCTAGAAAATTTGCAATTTATTCTAGTTCTTTGAGAGTTGCTTAACCCTTGAATAAGATTACATCCGGTAAGTCATCATCTATGCATGTCAGGTCTTCTCCTATCTCAAGTCGGGACAAATTATTTGAGCCGATGTTCTTCTTTCCTGGTTGGACTACTACTTTGAAGTCTAATTCTTGAAAGAGTAGTATCCATCAACAAATTTTCCCCTGATGGACCAATTTGTTCACTAAATATTTCATCGCTTGATGTTCCGTGAAAAATATAAAGGGATTTGCTAATAGATAGAGTTAGAATTTTTGTAGGGAAAACATCATTGCTAAAGGTTCATGTTCTGTCATCGAGTAATTTATTTCTACTTTATTCAATTTTCAACCAGCATATGCATTCTTAGGATGGGTGCTTCTACCAACTTTCTTTTGAATAGTTCAAAAGATTTGTTACATTCTTGGCTCCAATGGAACTTGACTTCTTTCTTTAAAAGTTCATCGATTGAGAAAGTGATGTCCGAGTAATGTCGGATAAAATTTCTATAATACCTGGTGTGTCTAAGGAATATTTTGATTTTATTTTGGTTAATTGGTGGCTTCAAGTCAAGAATAACCTTGATCTTAGCCATGTTGACTTTAATTCCATCCTTAAATACACTATGGCCCAACAATATGCCTATAAGTGTGGCAAAGATGCATTTTTTGATGTTTAATGACAAGTGAATTTGAATGCATCTCTCCAACATCATTCTTAACCATTGGATGTGGTCTTTCAATAGGCTATAGATAGTCTAGTTATCAAAATATACAACCATTATTTTATATATATACTCTTGAAATTCTTTGACTACTATCATGGAAAAAACTGTCGGGGCATTTTTTAGGCCGGATGGCATTACTCTGTATGAAAATGATCCAAACTCGGAAATAAATGTAGTTTTTTCCTGATATTCATTGCTATGGGTACTTGATTGTATCCAGAGAAGCCATCAGTGAACAAATAACATTCATGTCCCACTACTTCATTTATAATCTCATTAGCAAATGGCATTGGGAATGGGTCCATTACTGTGAGTTTATTTAGTCCTCGGAAATCAACATAGGTTCTCAAATTATTTGGGTCGTGCTTCTTGGGTTGCACGACCATTGGAATTTACCACTCTGATTTGTTGATTGGATATATAATGCCACCAACCAACATTGCTTCAATTTCCTTTTTGACAATGGGATTCTATTTATGTGCCAATTTATTTGGCCATTTTTTAATAGGTTTGGCCCCAAGGATGAGGTTGATTTTCATCTCCCCCATCTCTTGTACCAATCCTTTGAGGTCTTTATAGTCGTGTGCAAATACATCCAGATATTCTTTCAATATATCGATTATTCTGGCCATTTTTGGTCGACCATATATTGATATGTCAAATTCTTTGGTCTTAATTTATGCATCCATCCATTCGAGCACTTTTGACTCATCCAATTCACATTCTCCTTCCATGACTTGATTATAAATTGATGGGAAGTTAGGATTTTCTATATCGTCTTTTTATTCCTTCTCTTCCTTGGTAACATAGTAAACGTTTTTTACATAGTTTTGTACTCTTGGGTGTTTTTTCTTCCATGGAAAACTTTTCCATGTAAAACTTATGTTTTCCATATCTATTTGACGAGCTATGACATTATTTGGACTATGTGTCAATACTAAGTTACAAGTTGAAGTCGATCCCATGTCAACTTTAACTTCTCCTTTTTTCTAAATCTCCTTGGGACTTGGTTTTTCCAAGAAAGTTTTGATCTCTCTTGCTACTTCCTACAACAGTGCTTCTCAAGGTATGAATTCGAAGTCTTTGAGGAATTTGTTTTTGATTTCAATCCAATGAAATGTATGCCACATGCTTCTTCAATTTTATACCATTTGTGTGGTATATCTGTTAAGCCCTAATATTGGCTCATTACCCCTTAATTGGGGCATATTACATTAGTAATGTTATTTTATTTATGTCAGCTTTATTCCATTAGTTGTAATTATACCTCCTAGTCTCCTATATATACCAAGGAGACATTTTCATTTGGAATCATCTTGTACTTGAACAATTATGTGGGGTAAAAGGAGGTTGCCCCCTCGAAGAGGATTATTATCTGAAATTGTCTCTTTTTCAAGGCATTGAGTACTTATTCTGAGGTTTTTCTATGCTATATTGATATTTGGTTCTTAACATATGGTATCAGAGCTCAAGGTCTTGGGGTTTCGCTGCTACATCTGAGACACCTTGGCATTTTTGCTATAACTTTTTTTCTACAATTTTGTATAAGCAATGACTTGGAGGATATTTAGTAGATGGATCAAGGTACGTTGGGTTAAAATTTCATCTCCTGAGGCCTTATACTTTCGTAGATACATCCTGTGCAAGATAGGGTTCTGGAATCATCCTAAAGTGAGTCATTGCAGAATTGTCGCTTTAAAAAAGTTTATGCAATGTTTTAGACCCTAAAACATGGAGGATATTCATAGATATTAGTAAGGTATCTATGGTAAAAAGTGAAACTTCCGTGTCATCTTACATTTGTAGATACACCCTGTGGAATATAGGGTATTTGACTAGTCCTATTGACTAGTCTCAAGAAGGTGTTCCAACTAAAACAATAATAAATTCTTCCTAGAGTATCCAAATTGAGTGAGACTAGTTTCATTGGATATTGGAAAATCTCTAGTATTTCTGGTATGAGTTTCATAATTTTATATCAATTATTTTGTGTGGGGCACGCTATACAAGTGAGATCTCCTGGAAAGGCCAAAAATCAGCAAGTTGTGGGGAAGTTACCGTAAATTCAACTTGGCACATCCAATTTTGTTTAGACTTGTGGCATTGCAGAGAAGAAATATCAGAGAACTACATAAAATAAAGTTTCATACCCAGAAGGGCCGAAACTTGGGAGATACAATAGAAGAAAAATTGTCTAGCAGAACCACCTCAAAATCAAGGTTCAAAAGTGATACTTGGCCAACATGCCACCCAAAAAGGGAACTTCTACACCAAATAAGCCTCCAAACAATCTTACTTGGACTCTTGATGAAGGTGAATAAATGCGTAGGGACATAAATGATTTACAAAAGAAGATAGTAACAAAATATTAACTACAAGAGATGGAAGCTAAGTTGGAGGCAATAAATACTAAGATGGATGGTTTAAAAGAGGAGATCGTGGAAGTATTGAAAAATTTCATAACAGAGAAGACACCTGAAAGTGAAAATGCATCCCATGAAATTCATGATGAGAAAATAAGGAAGGTGAATCAATAATGGAGAAACTCCAACCTTGGGTTGAAGACCAACCATGTTCCTAAGATCGATATGAGGAAGTTTGATGGCAAGGACCCAATCACATGGATACTTCAGATAGAGCAATTCGTTGATCTACATACTGTGCCACATACACAAAAGGTACGAATTGCTTCTTTATATTTAGAACCCAATCAATTTGTATGGTATCGATGGCTTTGTTCTCACAAATCACTCGTCACTTGGACAATTTTCATGGAAGAAATGATAGCACACTATGAGGATACAAGGAGCAATACCTTCTTTAGCCAATTGATA
>JASDQU010738991.1:97852-121151 GCA_032191745.1 Picea mariana | reverse complement strand
GCACTGAAAAAGATGGAGTAGAACTCTCAGAAATGGCCTCCAAAGCTCGCTTCCTCGATGACTTCCCTACATAAAAATGGCTTGAACTTCACAAATTCTTCATCATTTTGTTGTTCTGAACCTGTACATGGATGTAAATAGACCTGGTTTATATATAATATTAGTTGGGTTCAAAATTCCAACTTCCCCACTCTTTCTGGGCTCTTTTTGGGCTCAAATCCCATTTTCTAGGCAAAAATCCACTAAAATCAGGGCCAAATTTGGGAAAATCCTCCAAATTTGGCCAAATCTGCCAGATTTAGCACAACCGGCATGCAGCCCCCAAATCCTGGGATCCTAGTCATATGGCGCCCCATGTGGCCAGGTGTTGCGCCCAGCCCCTAAACTCTAGGCCTCGGGTCATATGGCCCCCTTGTGACCAGGCCCTTAAAATTTGACCTAACCCACATTGGGAAAATTTGGGCTGCCACGTGACCCCCTCTGATTGGGCCACATGTCACCCCCTAATTGTCCCAAGCCATGTCAACCTACCACGTTAGTCACCACATCAACGTTCATACTTCCATGTCAGCCTGCCCAGTCAGTTTCCATGTCAACCTCTGTACTACCACGTCAGCCAGCCAAAACCTACCACGTGTCATCCGTACATCCATGTCATCGTACAAACGGACACGTCATTGTACAGACTACCACGTTTCATTCCATACAATCCATGTCATCGCCACATCAACACCCAAAAATGTCGAATCCACCTGACACGTGTCACGCTCAGAGGCTTCCACATGTCATGTTGACGTCATCGTACGAACTGCCACGTGTCAATTCGTATAGTCCACGTCATTGCCACATCGGCACCCAAAAATGTCGAATCCACCTAACACGTGTCATGCTCAGAGGCTATCATGTGTCATGTTGATGTCAGCATGATGTCATCAATCGTATTTTTGATGTCATCAGTTGACTTTGACCTATTGACTTTGACTTTTTGTTTATTTCGAAAAAACTTCAAAACATGATATCTTCGCCATACAAAGTCCATTTTCGAACAAGAATACATTGTCAGAATCAGCACTACGTGATGGCGTTAATTTCATCTAAATCTAAGAAATTTGAATTTTTTGCCTTTTAGATCCATTTGGATCAACTGTGCATGGTTAATATTTCTAGATCTTTTTATTTCCACTGCATTGTTATAGTTGATATTTTCATTGTATAGTTATTCTATGATAACTAAGGTATAAAAGTGAATCTTGTTATTAATCATAAGGCAATAACTATCAAAAGATGAGAATCATAAAACACCAACAAATATGAATCAGTGGTATCAGAGCAGTCTACTCTTTATTTGTTTCTCTAAGCATGTCCCCAACGAGGTTAGGGTATAAGGAGTTGGGAATCAAACTACTTAAGTCTATGAAAGACCATCCTCATCGACCCCGACAGCCTACGATGGTGGAAGAAAAGAGAGACAAGGGAGCAGGATATCCTATGCAATTATTGCTCGACGAATCCCTCACGTGACAGAGGGATGTGATGATGAAAAATTTTACCCAAATCCTTCGACGACTACCAAGAACAACAGACGCGTCTTCATCAAGAAGCCACTATGGAGGCATTGCCCCTTTCAAGGTACAAGTTAATTTTGATATTTGTATTTGAAGGTCAAATAGATGTGGGTGCTTTGGAAAGATCACTAAATCTTCTAGAAGGTTATTTCTCTATCCACAATTTCTTCGATAGGGAAAATATCACCTTTGAGTTCCTTAAGGTTGTCCCCCATGTCAAAAATTGGTGGAGACTTATTGCGAGAAAAATTCCACAGAGGAGTCTCGAATGTTTGAGGTTGAACTCACTTGGGCTCGTTTATGGATGTCGTTAAGGAACAATATTACCCTATTGGAAACTATGATGACTGGTACATGAGAGGGACCACACTACATCATGAGAGGGACCAAATAGTCCATACAATGTGCACCAAGCTAGGTATCAAAGCCTCTGAGTGAAATCCGGTTCTAAAATATTGTGGGGATCTACATAGTCACATCCAAACAAAAATGGAGTTTTTGTACATCTCATCATTGGGAGACACTTATTGATATGTTGTCAAAATTGAGCATAAATTTAAGCAACGATATAAGCGGGAGTTCGGGTTTGCAAATCTAAAACAACAGAAGTATGGTAAAGGCAACTCTAACTCACAAAACAGCTAGTCTCAAGACAATTAGTCCAAGCCGTAGGAAAAGAAGGGAAATGGGAAGACGAAGACACTGAAAAGTGGTGTGAGTTCAACAAAATCCATTGGAACAACACAGATGAATGTCGCTCAAAAAAGTTATTGGTGGTCGTTATCCCAACTTTTTAGTGATAACTAGGAGATCATGTCTCAAGGCCCACAACTCCTAGACATGGAGTACCGAGAGCAGGATTGACCTGAGCATGGACCTGGAGGACCTACCTTTTCTTCTTCCATCGTCCTTATCTTGTCAGCAGCAGCAGCATCCATCACCTTCAGTTTAGTCCTGTATCAAAAGAGGTTCTTTCTTCATGAGGTAATTAGTCTAGGTATCATGGTATGTGTCACATTTGATCATTAAAACCTTTAAATGTATGCATCTGATTCCTTTTATTTCTAATGACTGCTTGGATCTTACATTTTCCCACTTGACCATGTTTGGGGGGATTGACAGGGTGTCCTAGTAAGCCTTTGTCCATAGGTTTTGGTTTGCCACTGGGGGACTTCTGAAAATCCATCGTCCGCTCCCATCATAACACCACTATTTCATCTTATTTCCCACTCATTTGTCCCACTCCCCTTGTCTAGGCATTGGGTTGACCTATTTTCAGTATTGCACCTTATCTCGTGGGAAGAAGGGGCTAAAGGCTCAGAAGGTAAAAGTAAGCTGGTAAAAGATAAAAGCCTAAGAATAAAACCTTGAGATGCTTCGCCCAGGGATCCCTGAGAAAGCAATAAAAGGATTCTTAGCAAGAAACAAGAGAGACCCAGAAAAATAATAAAACAAGACCTAGTCAGAGGATAGGGGGTCTCATCACGAGCCAACTTATTAGGTCCATGGGTACCTAGCAGTATGACATTGCCACCAGCTGGTTACCACGCCAGGGAAGTGAATCTTGGTTGCATAGCCAAGGGAAAGGGGGTCACATCACGAGCCAGCCTTTCATTTTTGTGAAAGTACTTGTGGGTAATGTTGCCACCACTGGTCACCACACCAGGGCAGTGTCCCCTGATTATCTCTTGAACAAAAAGAAAAAGAAAAGAAATAAAAGAATAAAGGAAAGAATGGGCTTGGAAAGAATGCATCCATGACTGGTACAGCTCGCCTTCTACAAAGGTGCCCACATGTAACACTTTGCATCCTTGGCCCTCAATGCATCCACATGCTTGGACTTCCCCTAACCACATCACCCACTCACATGGTTTTGATGAGGTTTCTCCTGGAAACTCTCCTTTTCCGATGGGCACTAGCCCAATAGGACTTTTTGTCTTTTCTACCAGATTTGTATAGCACGCTTGTGTAACGTCTTTGAGCTATTGACAGATGTATTAGGGATTTTATGCATATGTTTAATAATATTGATGATGAGATGTGATTGACATTGTTATGATCCTTGTGACTGATGAGCCCATGGAGGGTGTAGCCTTTGATGTGCAGGACCATGCTCGACAGACAGGTACCATTTGGACCTGTACACATGGGGAGATGATCAATTCAGACCTCCATGGGGCTGAAGAGTCCACCAGATGGATGTTGAGACCCCATCAGGGGGAAGAGACAGGACACAGATGGATCAAGGGCTTTGCACCGGAGAAGAAGAGAATGTTCCACCATAAGCACCCCAACACAGCTTGACCTAGGGGGGATGACCCTTTCTTAGTGGAACGTTGGGCTTTAGAGGCCTAGGACGTCACCACCTTGACCATGACGTCACCCAGCATCATGGATGTTTGGGGCAGGCAGACTAGGTAGTAGTGGCAAGTGTGGCAGGTTGGAGAAGCCCAGGGAGGGCTAACGTTTTTCTCCAGGACGCCCCATCTGCCCTAAGAAGGGATAACATTTCCTTTGGAGGGGATTTTACTCTCCTTTCAGCTTGATTTAGGGTTTTAACTTGAAAATTTAATGTAAAAATAGTGTGATTTGATATTATGGCCTTGTTGGCCTTTTTACCTGACCTAAATGTAAAATTAGATCAAGGTTTTGTATAAATGAGGGATTTTAACTCTCATTTTTTCACCACAACTTACTCCCAATTAGTGAGGTCTGAAATTGCCGCCCTCTCTTGGGTATTTGGATGGATTAAGTGATGTGCACTTGTTGAAGGAAGTGATTTTTGGCATTTATGGTGTTTCTCTTTAAGGAAGGTGTTACAACTAGGGTTTGCATGGTTCTTTCTTGGTGAATTGTAAGTATTTTTCTGCAAAACTTCTTAAATGAATGGTTGTAGTTTAATTTCTTGCATGTATTTATGATTTTTGTTGAATCAAAACCCTAGGTGACAAGCACACAAGTAGTTCCTTGTCTCATGTCCCCTGATAGAAAAAATTTCAGCCATTGAAGAAGGAAGAAAGAGCCTAGTCGTAGCTACACTCCTATTTCTTCTTCCTCTTTGCTAGCCGTACCAATTAAAATCCAAGAAGAGTGAGACATCCCTGGCCTAGGTCTACTACACTAGGGCCGTACTCTTTCTAGGGTTTGTTGAAAGGCCTTGTTGTAGCAACACCTCACCTCATCAAACCCTCTTGTTTTGGTTATATTTTATTCTTGAGCTAGTTGTTTTGTCAGGATGGAGGAGAGAGCACGAGGCCTTGCTTTAGCAACACCAGAGTGAGCCTCTCTCCCCTAGGGTTTTGATTTTGAGGCCTTGCCTTTGCAACACCTCAAAACTCTTTCCTCTAGTCCTTGAAATCTTGCATCCTTCAACCTTTGCATCCTTCACTTATGACTCCATTAAACCCTAAGGCATTGATCTGGAAGTCCTCTATCGTTGAAGTGAAGTTGATCAAATAACTCTCTAAATTCTTCGAATTTAAAACCCTAACCTACTAACCCTAAGTTGTTGACGTCATCATTGGATATTTCATCTTTATTGCAGCAACGTTTTACTTTATGAGCAATTGAATGGTGTTTTTAGGCATTAATTGAATAAAGTATTGATTGGTTACCTTGAATGCCACATTGTTCCAATATTTATTGGTGAAGTGTTATATCTTTTCATTGCTATTAATAAACATTGACTTCGTCAACACTTATTGCTACATTGCTCATATATATTTATCAGATAGTCTTATGAAGTACTAACCCATTGAAATATAGCTTGCATATATCAGTTTTTTGTTGCTTTGTTCCAGGCAGGTGTTCTTCATTGGGGATTTACTTTATTATTGGTTGTTTAGCCGGGATTATCCATTTGGTAGTGACTTGTGAAGGGGAAAACCTTATCTTGGTCTTATTATCCTTTTGCCTCTTCAAAACCACAGGTCACCGGGGACATCTCCCCTGGGCCTAACCTCCCTAAAGAGAAAGAACCTCCCCATCGTGGTGACATTGGGTGGGATAGGTTCCTGTTATGCCAGTTTGGTCTTCAATCTTATAGTTTTTTTCCCAGCTACAAACTGTGCAATAACAGTGGTCAAGTTCAAAGAAAAAAATTCAAACCCCAACTCAGAGTCTAATTTAGAACACAATAAAAGGAAACAAGTCATCGATGCAAAACCCACTACTACCATCATGACCACAACAATCCAACCAGAGGAGCCTAAGGAATGGGAGAACCTCTTCCATTCACAAATGTGGGTGAAGGAGAACCCATTGCATTACATTGTTGATAGCATAAGCCAAAAGAACCTAATCTCAGAAGAGGTCGTTAAGAAATTGGAGTTGTTGACAACACCACACCCATAGCCATACAACACCAGGTGGCTCAGCAAAGGACGAGATCTTCATGAAAGCCAGCAGTGTCGCATGTCCTATGGCATCAATACCTTCAAGGATGAGGTACTATATGATGTTTCCCCTCTGGAAGTATGTGATGTTTTCTTAGGACAACCATATATGTGGAAGCGTCACATTGTTTATGAGACTTGGCCTCGTAGTGTCATTTTTACTCTGGAGGGTCATATCTACAAGGTACCATAGGTAGTTCTGACTACTACCATTTCATTAATCTCAACAAAACAGTGCCACAAAGTAATCTCTCAGACCACAAAGTTTATCCTCTTCATGATCCAGTCAGAAGGTGAACAGAAGATCATTGTGACCACCACAACCTCGGCTCAAGACCTTTCTATACAATAGAAGCAGATCGGCAAGATTGTAGAAGAGCACAAAGATATTTCTACTTCACCTACGGGGGTGCCTCTGCACTACCAAGTCAAGCAAAGCTATAACAGATCCCTTCATAGCTCTATTAGTCACAACCTGTTAGGATATTTAGACACTTAGGAGTTAGTTAAGATCAACTTGGTCTAATGTGTTGTTAGGTAAAAGTGTCTTTATTGGTTTGTTTTTTTAGTATGCATTTGTAGTTAGGTGATCTAACGATCCCGATATAGAGTAATCTGACGGTTCATATTATCCTCAATATTAATTTCTATATCGATCTATGGCTTGACACCTGATTGGTCCATGATATCTATTTAAAGAGCATGGAGGGTCATTTTCCAATGATCGATTGTGTGAAACTCTCTTGTAAATCTCTATGTAATATTTTATTTTTCATTAATAAATTGCTTCAAGTGGCCACGTTGGTTGGGGTCATGGTTGTTTCCCTGTAGGGGTTTTACCATGTCAAAACATCGATGTGTTGATCTTTGATCTAGTTGTGTGAGTGGTTATTGAAGGTGTTTGTCCTATGTTGGAATACCTATGTTGTCTAACATGGTATCAAAGTGCATTTGAAGACCCTCTCTCCTTATAGATTGAGATCGTGAAGTCGTGTTGCCGCATATCTAGTTTTTTTCATTTCCATACATTTATGGGCTAAGAGGACTATTCCATTGTGTATGGAGCACTCGTTTCAGTTGGGAATTCTTTTTGTTTCACTCTAAAAGGTTCATGCTTGCCCAAGATATGGCCATTTTAGTCAGATCTAGAGGTATAAAGCCTGAATACGCCCTTTTAAATTTTTGCAAAGATAATATTTTGGTTTTCTATTTTTTTATTTCCAAGTTGCTACTCTTTTTTATCTGCATATGCTCTTTTCCCAATGCTTTGTGCGATCTCGAAAAAACAAAAATAGAGCGGAAAGGGTTTTCTTATCTACGTATGATCTTTGGCATGCGCTCTGTGTGATCTTGATCAATCAGAAACAGAAGGAAAAATTTCATTTTCCAGGTAAGCTAATCGAGATCTAACCCTTGTTTTCATCAAGAACCAAAACAAAATTTTTGTGTGAAAATAATTTTTATGAGCACGCTCTCCAAGGTCATCTTCCACAACAACAACAACAACCTCAATCCTCTTTAACAATATAATGTGCTTTGCACTAGCTCACTTAGTTAAAAGTCGTTTTTATTAAGTGAGAGGTCTTGAGTTCAAGTCTCTTTTTTGTTACTTTTTTTGAAAAAGTTCATGGATCCATTGTAAAGTGTATTTCACTTAACTTATAAAAGTGAATCACTATTAAATAACTTTAATATTTTATTTTAAGTTATTTTTCATGCAGCTTTCATTTACAAAGTAACTTCATTGTAAAAGTGATTCTCGTTTATTCTATAAAAGTGGGTCACTTCATAAGTAACTTATTTAAAAGTGAGTTTATATGCACAGTTATGAAGAGCATCACCACATGGACCAACTTCTACTTGCCATGTGGCTCTTTGGTTGTTGTTTATGTCTTTTTTCAAAAGGGCATAACTTTCATATTCGAAGTCTATTTTCAGTGTCATTTTTTTAAACGACCTATTTTTTCGAGATCTTTCCATCCATACTATAAGTTTCATATTTTTTTCATATTTTAATATAAAATCTCCCAGTGATCTTTTGCTTACCAATGCCAACTACTTCTCATGAAAATCCCATATGGAGGATATATTAAGAAGTAAAGAATTATACTGAATTACCTTGGGGAAAGAACTAGAACCCATTGATTATGAAAAGAAAGTCAAATCGACCAATAAGAATGACAAAGCATGTGGATTGATTGGAATGTCCATCTCTCCTGATTTAAGATTTTACCTTCAAGGAATTGATGACCCTTATGATTTTTGGGAAAATCTTGAAGTTGTGTTTGGTAAACACAATATTATTCAAGCCCACTAATTAGAGAATCATTTAATGACCTTAAGTCCAAATTATTTTCCTTGCAATGAATATTACCTATCTAAGTTCAAAACACTTAGATGGTTATGTATAGAATGCAAAATAGATCTATCGAAAGATCAATGCATATATGGTATTCTTGCTAAGCTTGGTAGTGCATATTCTATTTTTGCATCTACATTTTATGCCACCAGAGAATCTCTAGGGGGTGCTTATAAAAAAACCCTCTCTTGATTCCTTTTATGATGCTCTGATTCGGGAGTAAGATAAGCTTATGCAACTTGGAGTGATCAGCACTACAGGTACCTCCAACAAAGCCTTAGTAGTCCAGCAAAAAGAGAAATCCAAGAATCCCAAAAAGCAACATCCTCGCCACAACAACAAGCAAATCAAGGGTGCCAAACCTTCTCATCCAGTTTCTGCTCCTAATGGTGACAAAAGAGAAAATTATAAAAGTAAGAAGAATGGTGACAGACATATTAACTTTTGTGGGAAACATGGTCATGTGGAGTCCAAATGTTTTAATATGGAATATTTGAAAGTAGCAATGAATAAGCACAACATCAATATTGATTATTATTATTATTATTCTCATGAACATGCACTTTCTGCTTCTAGTTTCTCCTTCAATGCAACTTCTACTTGTTCTTTTGATGAGTGGCTTATTGATTCTGGAACATATTATCATATGGATAAGGATAAAGCCATATTTTATACTTTAAATGAATGTAACACCAAGAAAATATTTGTTGGTGATGATAAGTCTCTTAGTGTTATAGGGTCTAGAATAATTCAGGTAGATAATAATCATTTCAATGATGTATTATGTGTTCCAAGTCTTTCCTGCAACCTTCGATCAGTATATCAGATCACTCACTTGAGTGAAGGTAAAACCGTAGATTTTTCACCTCACCAAGTTGTAATCAAAGATATAAAATATCCTACGCATGTTTTCGCAACTAGAATTGTTGATGATATTACCAGGTTGTACAAGTTTGACAACTTTGGGTCATCATCTTTTCCATAATTTTTTGTTGCTCATAGCGATGACTTAAGAAAACTTTGGCATGAGCAGTTTGGTAATCTAAACTATCGCTCATTGCAGCAACTATGAAATCAACAGATGGTGACATGTCTTCCTCTTGCTTCTTATAGAGATGGTGTTTGTGTCAGTTGTGTTCTCGCCAAACATCATTAGGACAGTTTTGAAAAATGTGCCTCTTGGCACACCTCGACCCCTTTGCAGCTTGTTCACAGTGACTTGTGTGGTCCACTTTATTCTCCTTTTTATGGGTGCAAGTATTTCTTAACTTTCATTGATGAATTTTCTAGGTGAACTTGGGTTTACTTATTCAAAATTAAGAGTGAAGTGTTTAAAAAGTTTTTGTCCTACAAGATGCTTGTAGAAAAACAATCTAGACATCAACTTCAAAGGTTAAGAACAAATAATGGAGGTGAATATGTGAACAACAATTTCACAAGTTACAACACTGCACAAGGCATCCAAATGCAACACATTGTTCCATATACACCATAGCAAAATGGTATTGTTGAGAGAAAGAACCGCACATTAAAAGAAATGGCTAATTGTATGATCCAATCTAGGGATTAAGTCTAAAGTATTGGGCAGAATCCATTAACTATGCAATTTACATAGTAAATCGCACTCCCACAAAGACTCTTACAAATATAAAATAAAATTAATTCATATGTAAGCCACTTTCATGTATTTGGCAGTGTAGCATGGGCTTACATTCCTAATGAAAAAATGAAAGTTTTACATCCTAAAAGTGAGAAGTGTATTTTTGTTGGATATTCTGAAGATGTCAAAGGTTACAGGCTTCTTCAACCTCATTCCAATGAAAATGTTATTAGAATAGATGTTAAATTTGATGAAAATCTCTTTGTCTGTGAGCCTAATTTGGCATTTGTGTCGTCTACGGCCTGTGATCCATCTTCAGTGTTTGTTCCTTCTTCTATTCATATTCTAGTTTCTTCTTCTTCAAATGAGGACAGCGAGGATGAAAATCCACCTCTGCCTGTTCACCTTCCTCCATATGAGTTCATTGAACATGAACCTGCACCAGCACCAGCACCATTGCTTCCTAGATGGGTTCAATTCAATACGAGAAGTAGTTGGTGATCTTGTCAGTGATCCTTCATATCAGCGTCAAACACGTTCATAGTTCCAGTGAGCCTCTTCTCTTTTGGCTCAAGTTTTAGAGACTCGTGATTCAGAAACATTTGCAGAAGCTTCAGGTCATCTAGATTGGGATAAAACAATGAATGAAGAGTATTCTTCTTTAATGTAAAAATGATACTTGGGATATTCTACCTCTTCTGAAAGGAAGAAAACTTGTCATATGTAAATGGGTTTAGAGAACTAAGTATGCATCAGATGGAAGTGTTGAAAGACACAAGGCTCACTTAGTTGCCAAAGTATTCTCCCAAGTTGAAGGCATTGACTATAATGAAACATTTGCCCCTATAAACAAAATGAATTCCATCCACCTTGTTTTATCCCTTGCATCCTCACATAAATAGGAGGTCCATCAAATGGATGTTAAATTTTTTTTCTTGCATGGGGATTTGCAAGAAGAAATCTACAAGGAACAACCTCCTGGCTATGTCTAGAATGACTCTAGCCTTGTTTTTCGCCTTAAAAAATCTCTTTATGGTCTTAAGCAAGCTCCTCAAGCTTAGTATGCCAAAATGGACATCTTTCCTCTTAACATTGGACTTTCTAAATGTCATTCTGACCCTAATGTCTATACCAAGAAAGTAGGAAGCCATCTCATAATCCTTGTTATTTATGTTGTTGATTTTATCCTCACTGGTAGTGACCCTAAAATTTTAACACATGTGAAAATCAACCTTAAGAAAAAATTTGAAATGACCGACTTAGGTTATTTCCATTATTTCCTTAGCCTCCAAGTTTTGCAAACCAAGGAAGGAATTTTTCTTTCCGAATGTAAGTATGCTTGTGACCTTCTTCGTCACTTTCACATGGAAGACTCTAAACCAACCCCTTCTCCCTTCCAGTCTAGACTCAAACTTGTCACCACTTGTACTTCTTCCGAAGTTGATGCCACCTTGTATTGTCAGTTAGTTGATAGCCTCTTATATTTGACTCCTATTTGTCCTGATATTTTCTTTTTTGTTGGTCTTGTTTCCCACTATATGCAAACACCCCGTGAAAGTCATTGGAAAGTAACTAAAAGGACAATTTGGTATGTTCAGGGTACAGTTCAGTTCGGGATACATTACAGTTCAAGGGGGACTCCTTTATTGGTTGGTTTCACTGATTCAGATTGGGTCGGTGACCCTGATGATCGAAATTCTACTATAGGTTATGTTTTCAACTTTGATTCAAGACCTATCACTTCGGCATGTAAGAAAAAAAAGGTTATTTATTTTTCTTCATCAAAAGCAGAGTATCGAGCAACGGTTAATGAAAGTTAGGAAGCCTTATGGCTTCGACAGATCCTTTCAAAGTTTCAATTCCAGCAGCGGCATCTGACCACCCTCTCATGCGAAAATAAAATTGTCATCAAGCTTTCCAAAGATCCAATTCAACATTAGTGCAACAAACACATCGAAATTCACATGCACTTCATTAGAAAACTCATTCATGATCGAGTTATTAAAGTGTTATTTTTCCCTATAGAAGATCAAGTTGCAGACATTTTCAAAAAGTCTCTTACAGAAGTGAAGTTCTCCAAACTTTGGTCTATGTTAGGAGTTCAGGAAGTTGTCATTAAGGGGATATAGTCTCTAATGCCTCCTTCCTTCTCCTATTGTGTACCTTTGTAAATATTTCAATCATATCCCAAAATTTTCTTAAGGGGGGATGTTATGATATTTAGACACTTAGGAGTTAGTTAAGATCAACTTGGTCTAATGTGTCGTTAGGTAAAAGTGGGTTTCTTAGTATGTTTCTTTGGTATGCATTAGTATGCATTTGTAGTTAGGTAATATGATGGTCACGATATGTTCCAGACATAGAGTGATCTAATGGTTCATATTATCCTCGATCTTAACGATTACATTGATATGTGTCTTAGCACCTGATTGGTCCATGATATTTATTTAAAGAGCTTGGAGGTTCATTTTCCAATGATTGATTGTGAGAAAATATCTTATAAATCTCTTTGTAATATTTTCTTTTGCATTAATAAATTGGTCCAAATGACCACGTTGGTTGGGGTCATGGATGTTTCCCCGTGGGGGTTTTACCACGTCAAAACATCATTGTGTTGATCTTTGATCTAGTTGTATGAGTGGTTACTAAAGGTGTTTTTCCTCTATTGGAATATCTTTGTTGTCGAACACAGCCCTTTTCAAGTGTGCTTGGGGTTCCATCCATTATCCCCCATTGATCTAAATATTCCTACTACATCTTCACCAACAGATTCCTCCACACTCAGACCAAGGTAGATCATGCATTTATATTTTTTGAACGGATCCAGCACCTCCAACAATATGTTCATGACATCCTTCAATAGGATAATGCCAAGTACAAGGAGGACAGTTACTTCAGCAAGGCAAGTGGCTCACCAACGTTCAAATTCAGCAAAATTTTCCCCATCTCTTAAGGAAGCTTGACGCAATGGGGACCATTTCTTTCTAAGGGGGGAGGATTGATCCAGGTGGACATTGGTGGCCACCCACCTATTATGTTGGCTCACAACATAGTGTTCCATCTTGGCAGTTTTTCTACAGTTGTTTGGGTCCCAAACTTTTGAGGTCATTTTGAGACCCTAAACTGTGTTTTTTGGACATTCAAGGGTTAGGGGTTAGCCAAAAATTGTAATCCTTGAATAGTTCTTTCCAAAGAGATATTGTATGCCCCAAACGATGATTATATGCAAAAGTGACGCCCCCGAGAAGTTGGTGTATCAACTAACCACATCGGGGCCCACAAACCTATTGGTGTTTCATCTTTTGGGGTTAGGGTTTTGGATGTTTAGGGTTTTATCATTGATACTTTATGTTAAAAAGTCTTTTTGGCCTCATTTGTAATAATCTTCTTTCAAATGAGCGTACCAGTCACATCTCTTCTTAGACATGAGCTACCACCATTCTAGCAAGTTCATTTCACTCTGTATTTTTATAGTCTCTACATATTTCATTTTTTAATAGAAATTGAGTATTACTATATCTATGTGTTTCTGTCATATTTATGTGTTTCATTACATTCCCTCATAAATCCAGGTCATATACATTAGCATAAATCAAACTACAAAAATATGAAAATGGAGCTAATTTTATATGTCTGCAATTCATTTTGGGCATAATGTGTAGGTTAAACCTATGTAATAGTGCCTTGGGCATTAGAAAACACAAAACATGGTTACATAACATCCTGATGGGAATGAATTATAATTTTGTAGTAATTGTTGGGTAAAAGCCAAACCTCGATAGTTATATGACTTGAATGCAAAAACCTCACTTCAAGAAAAAATATAGGAATGTTCAAGTTTGATAGAGCCCTATATCCTCTAATCCCCAGTGGCCCAAAATAATAGTCAATGGCATAGAATGGCCAAATACCCAAAAAAAAGTGACAAAACAAAAAGGAATAAAATTACACTTTTTTCTAAGGAAAAAAAAAAACAAGATAGAACATGAAACTATGCAAAAGAGTTTGAGTTAGAGATATACCCATTAAAAAAAAAAATTGGGTGAAGCTATTGAAATAATGAATAAAAGAGATTAGAAATCGATACAATATCATTAAAACAATGCAAAAGAAAATTCATGAGGTTTATAAAATTTTCAAAGGACCCATTGCCAAAATCTTATAGGAGACAAAGATCTATTATGATGAATGAGAAACGGATATAGAAACAACATAATTATTGTAGTGTGACCATTCAAACATAAGAAGGAACATGTATCTCAAAATTTCAAAAATTAATATATATCCAAAAAAGTTGTTGATGCACCCAATTCCCATCTTGTCTTATACAAAGTAATAACTATATCAATAATGCATCCCTACTATCGAACCTCCAAGCCCATATATTTCTCTAACATATTTATATTTATAGTTGGAGCTTGAATTTATAATCAACCAACATTTTCAATCTCATCCTCATTTACCATTCACGTTAGCATAGATCAAGTCTTGGATCTATTAGGTACCTAAAGACACTAGTGATTCCAAGCATGTCTACGAAATCTAATACTCCAAACAACTGTGCAATATATAGTTCCTTTTTCTTGGTTTGGACATGGATAAACTCAAGGTCTCTTTTCTATGGTCATTTATTTTTCATCTTTGTTTCACTGTAAAGATAATACTGGCACCAATAATGATGACTCAAGTGAGACAATTGAGTGTGACTAACTTTCAACTTGAACATGTTCTACTATTTAGATTTCATGGAAAACTACTTTGGATGACATTGGCCTAAACAAGCACCACCATTCGACCTAAATAATAATGTCAATATCATTACCTACTCTACTTCCTCAAACAATGACAAATAACATAATGTCTTCCACTAAGTTCATCAGTCTTCCTTGCCAATATGTAACAGAACTCTATTACTTTGTTTTAGCATGATAATAGGTTCTATTTTTGGATTTTGTACTCTAGTTAGAAGATTATGATGATGAAATAATGATGTTCCTTGATACCAACTATTGCATGAGAATCATATGGTGTGATGCATGATTATAATGTGAATCACATGTTATGGATATCTTTAACATATAATGTTAATGGATCCATCTATGAATATCTTTTTTTAATCCCAAAAATAATAGGCATCAGTTATTCGATGTTTAGTGAAATTAACTACCATTTATACAACCTTTGTTCAACATAGAAAATGTCGATTTGATGTCAAAGGTTTAGCATGTTCGTTAATATCTTGTCACTAATATGACGTTCCCCCGAGGCATCCTTGTTGTTTTTTGTTGTTGTTTTTGGTTAGTTTGATGTCAATGCAACGTTGGATATTCAATATCTAAGGATTATACACTACTTTTTAAACTATCTTATCCAACTCTAAACATTTTTTTTAATCCAAAAAATAGTAGGCATTGGTTATTCGACACTTGTTTGACATTTAATGAAATTAGTTATCACTTATTGAATCTTTGTTCAGTGTCTCAAATGTCGATTTGACATTGAAGAGTCAACATGTCCATTGGTATCTCATCACTAATCTAACATTTCCCTGAGTCATTCACATTAGTTTGTTGTCGATTAAACATCGGATATTCGATGTCTAAGGTTCTACATTGCTTTTTAAAATATGTGATTATTGTGTGTTTTCTAACATCTTAAACATTGAATAAGCGACATGATGAGATTGACATCATTTCAACATTTAAGAAAATAATGTTCAATGTTTGTTCAACATTTTAAATGACAAATTTCACATCAAATTTTGAGCTCAAATACAGTAGTGTCTGTGTAATCCTATGTTGAGAAGGAATCCATAGCCTATAGCCCTTGGCTCCATCTATATACCCAATAAAGATACACTTAATAAATCCACTTTCTTAATTCTCTCCTTTGGAATGTTCATGTATACCTCACATCCAAACACCCTTAGGTATTTGACATAAGGCTTGCTCCCACTTCGTGCCTCTTTTGTACATTTGTTGCCTAAGATAGAAGAGGGATACTGATCAAAATCTGGACCAGGGGTCAAAATTTAGCTCAAAAATCAAAGTTCTCGGAATTTCCTCAAAACGAACAAGAGTGTAGCCCTCATCGTCACAAACCCAGCGCAACTTGTTTGGGTTCAAACGGACGTCAGATGAGAGAGATATCGCGATCTGTTCGAATCGCCAAACAGGTAAAAAAATTGTGCTGACTGTACAATCCGTACAGGCTGACGTGGTAGAGGCCGTACGTTCATACGCTGAAGTGGCATATGATGACATGGTAGTTTCGGATTGGTAGCTAAGGAAAAATGGCATTCTGACACGTGGCATCATTTTGGAAAGTGTTTTGGTGCCACGTGGCCCAGTCACGGGCTGCCATGTGGCACCCCGTTATTGGCAATGGTTGTTAGTTCAAAAATTTATGGAGTCCGTGGGGATCGAACCCCAGACCTCCCCACCAGTCAAGTCTTTGCAAAGTCCGCCCTGCCAACGCGTTGCACGATGTTCCTTATTATACATATGTCTTTAAATTTATTTAAATTAAAACTATTGTATGTTGGTGCGGGGGTCGGGTTGGGGCTTAGCCCCAGCCCGCGGTCTTGTGTATTATGCCATGTGACCACTTACCACACGGAGAGTGCACGCGCGCATTTGGTTTATCAAACGGTTAAGTCGTGGTTGCATTGTTACCATGTGACCTGATATGTGCACGGTTTCAATGGATAGTCCATGCGCCCGACACTTGGCGCGTCTAGATTCAATCTTGCAAACGTAGCCCTCTTTTGCGATAGCGAGAGGTCATATGGACCCATGTGCCCACGAGTTTGACGGTTAGGGGCTGGTGCGCCCATAACCATCCTACAATTTGCACAGTTATGTGTTTGCACTCGGTGCTAGGTTTTAGCACGCGTTTTTTAGCGTGTTCTTGGTTGAACGTACAGAGATGTGTTTTGGCGAACCAGAGACAGCAAGCTTGAAGGAAGAGAATGGCAGGAGGCCTATCTTCTTCATTTTTTGGCCAAATGAGGTGTCGTAAAAGCCCAGCTAGGGGTTTTTGGACGTTCTGAATCCATTGGCACTATTTTCACAACCATTTGAAGACTTCTTTTGCAGGTTTTTAACCATTGAAGTTTCAAGAAGCTCCAAGGAGCTTGAAGCCCTCATTGTTTGAGGTCATGCTCAAATGAGCCCATGTTTGTTTTCTGTGATTGAATAATAATTTTTGAATAATTATTACACTTTGAACACTTTGGGATAGGTTTCAGAGCCATTTGAGGACTTTTACAGGTGTTTTTGCCAAAGAGAAGCTCAGGGAAGCTTAAGGCCACATGTAGAAGAGGTCATGCCCGGATGAGCCATGATCCGTTTTCAGAGTTTTATTAGTCATTTTTGGGGTTTTTATGTATTCTGAACCCAATGGTATAGTCAGAATTTCCATTGGAGTTGAGCAACAGCTTGTAAAAGAATCTTTGACAAATTAATCCCAGAGAGCCAAGTCCATTGATGGAGGCTCAAGGAGATGTAGCCCGGAGAGGGGTGAACTCCTTTATCATGTTGTTCTTGTTGTGAGTGTTTGTTGGTTATTATTTGCTGCAAGTTATTTTTGCTGATGTATTTATGAAAACAACATATTTAATCTTGCAAAGACGTCACACATAACCATTTAAAAGAAGCATGAACTTAACACATAATTTATCTTGCATATTTTAACACATGGAGCAAGGTCCTGTAAAGTTTTATTTTCATGAAGTAGAGGGTGCTTGCATAGCATAAAAAGTCAGCCTTCTATTTTCAGATCAGATACTTATTTAAATAGATAGTTGGTTGTTGCAATTGCCTCTACCCAAAGACCCTTTTTGATTGTTGTGTCATCCATCATACTCCTAGCTCTTTCTAAGAGGGTCTAGTTCAACCTTTTAGCAAGGTCATTCTATTGAGGACTATGTGTTGTACTAGGGAGGATAATTTGTTGATGTTTCTGGTAGCTACGGGAGGTATTCACCTCCGGGATAACCTTTATTATAGAAGAATATGCCAAGATGTCAAAGGGATACCATTGAAAGAATTAAAGAAGCCCCACAAGAAATCTATTGCTCTAGAAGTCAAGTCGGTCGGCCAGAAAAAGATAAAGTAAATATATATTTCCAGAAAGGACAAGTCGGCCCCACTGGAAAATTCCATTGGTCAGATCAGTATAAATAAGGGTGGTGCCCTTCTCATTTGACACACTCTCTCATATATCATAGCACAAGTTTGGAAGAGAGTTACAGTTGCAACTAATGAAGGAAGGAAGGCACAAGTCTTATATCTCTCAGTCTTGGTGGTGCGCTAGAGGTGGACTGGTGCTCTAGCGCTTTGGCTAGGGTTTACATTGTTGAGTTATTGTTGGATTCTTTCTTATTGGTTTGCTCTAGTGAATAGAGTTTGTTCTTGGTTATTCTGTCTTTGGCATGGATCTTCTCAATAAGAAAAGGTGATGGGTTTTCTCCCCTTCTGTCGAAGGGTTTCCCAGGATAACTATTATGCTATGCTCGGGGGTGGCACTTGAGGATGCCTATGGTTGGGTGGCAATGAAAGATAATTTCCTATGGAGAAACGAGAAGACCCATTTTTTTTTTAATTTGTGCTTGGTTAATCTTCTTGAGATCCTAATTATTTACTGTTGTTGTGAACTAGTCTAGAATTCAAAAATTCAACATGGTATCAGAGCAGTGTTCCTGAAGAATCCATTGCACAAGCTTCTCTAACACCTCTTTTGCTAGCCGCTACCTGTTGATGGGTCCTAAATCCCTTTAGTTCAATAGCAAGAACCAAACCCACCACTGAGGCCCAATTAGACTCAACAGCGTTTAATGGTGGAATGGTTCTCCAAATCTTGCGATCTGGCCAACTAATCGATCGGCTTTACTTTTCTTGTGAAGGCCAAATCTTCGGTTTGAACTCTCTCTTTTTGTATTTTTTCTTAGGTGGGACCGATATAAGATGTAAGTCGGTATAAACCAACTTGGCAACAAACAGGATTAAGTTTAACTACTGGGGAAGAGGCTGAGCTTGGGATAACCCGCTACTCAAGCATGCAGACGACAATTTTATACCATAGGCTTAGTACTAATACGTTAACCATGTGAGCACCCAATTACTGTTTGATATACTAATTATCAGAAATAAAACACATATGCGATAAGATAATGGCAAGAAAAATAATTCACCTACTCTAATCATCCATCACATAATAACACAATGGTTCATCTTCATCATTAAAGCAAAGAAATGTAAAGCATTGCATCAGATAACTTAACAACAGATTTAATAGCTCTTACTCATTACAGCATCCATTCATGAAAATATATCAATGTCTTTGGTCCAGAAGGACTTCTCAATTAAGGGTAGCTCAAAAATAATTCTTAAAAAACCAGAAAAGGAGAGTTTCTTGCAACAACCATCGACCCTTAACTAATCGGTCGATGCTCTTATTTATAACATAAAATTAACTAAAAATAACGGCTAAAGTGCAGTTAAGCAAAACAGAATTCGCCACATGGTGTTCTCTCCTGACAGTTTTCCAACAGTCATCTCAAGATATCACTTTAAAAGGGTAAATTTTCTCATACTCCGACCAACTGATGAACAACTCCTCGCAGGTGTGGGCGTATGGAAATATATGTTGTTCCATCGGAGCCACGCAAATTTCTATGATATTTACTGCATGTGCCCGATATTTCACCAAACTAACGCTTAATTGTTGCAGCACAGCCCGAGCTCTTATCGGGTGTTCCATAAATTGTTGCACCTGTCATGGTGTTGTGTCAGTCACCTTCGCTAGCTCTTCGTCCCATAATGAATCTTGCTTGGTGTGTGATTCGACTATGTCGTGCAAGTCGTCAAAGTCATCGGGTGTGCCGAATTCGGGGAGTCCGATATCCTTCATCACCTTGTTGATTTTCTGATCCAATTTCTCTCAGATTTATCGGCGTGGTTATTGAGCCAATTTTGCTCAATAGTCGGAGCCATATTTCCTGCAATCAAAATTAAAATCGTTTAGAGATTGCGTATAGAAAAACACTTGGAAAAATATATGTAAAAAACGTAAGCGTGAAGAATCCAGATTGGTGCATAACTATAAAGCTTGTTTAAACCTTGTTGTTTGATACTTACGTGATCTCTGCAACCCTTCAAATTGCATGCACCATTTCTGTTAGCGTTGTCATTTTTTCTCCAGTTAGGGTGGGTTACATCTGCGTGCCACAACATGAAAGATCAGGTACGGAAAACATGAGAGTTGAAGTTGCACCAGTGGCCCGTTGGCCTTTGGGGTCGGGAAAGGATGTCAGAGCCAAACATGTGTCGAAAGTATGAGTATGTTCCAAAAGAGTCGGATCCTGTCATAAGGGAAGTTGTTCAGTGCCTCAAGTCGAGGCGATTTGTTCAAACAGAAGTCGCATCAGCAAGTGCATTGACCATCATCAGCTCATCATGGAGGCTAGGGAATTTAAAAGAAAAATCAAGGTGATCGTACCACACACCCTCTGCAACTCTCTATCAGTTGCATCTCACAGGCCCCGGATCATACCCGTCGCGCAGATGTGACACCAAAAATATTTAAAATATCTCGTCGCCAGGAATTCAGTGTTCCCTGACACGTTTCGACTCATTGCCCGCTCTGTTATAAATTCTAGATGTTCTGCAAGTGTTCTACTTACTAGCCGATCTTATGCATTGTTGGTAGTTCGTCTCGTGAGCCCAGTCTGATCAAATTCTTCGCTTTGGGCCTTTGTCAAGTCACCCTGGCATAAGGCAGATATGTTGTCGCACCATGGGAACTCCTCAAAACACAAGACGGGGCTTGTGAGGCAACCCAAGCACCAGGCTTGAGCCCCAAAATGCCTAGGACACATTCTTATTTGCAGCGGGTGTTCCTGAGGCTTCAAAGGCAGATTCCTACCTTCATGCTAAACGATGGTATTGCCCCGTGTAGAGGCTGAAGTGGAAGAAGTTACGCCGGAAGGACACAAGTTGGAAACCATGCTTCCTCAACAACAAATATTGCGGAGGAGAGGAAGGCCCAGGAAGAATAAGGAAATTGTGGAAAACCAAAACCCGATTGAGTCATGCGCAAGATTAGTCATCGAGGAGTTACTTATGCACGTTATCCGGCTAGAGCCTGTCGAAACCGCAAGTCAGAGAAGTGGGAGCAGAATGAGGAGGACTGATGCCTCGAGTTCTAATGTTCGAGAGCCTACTCAACAGCTGGAGAAGGCACAACTCGCCATTGTTGAACTCTATCATAAAAATTGAGAATTAAGACGGCAATTGGCAGCAAAGACCCTTGAGGTGTCAGTACCACAAGGTCGTGAAGGGAACGTAACCTAGCTCAAGAGGCAGCTTTGGGAAGCGCAAGATACGATCGTCCAACTGCGCGAAGCATAAAGGGTGTCAGAAGATCAAAAAACGATAACACCTCAGGGTGCGCGAAGCAGCCGAGGAGAAATTTTGCGCACAGAAGAGGCATGATTGACGAGCTCTGTTCCGTGACACAAAATTTTGATAGTTTTCCCCTTTTTGTGAAAAATTTTCATGTTCTTAATGTAACCGGGTTGATTGGCCCAAAAGGTGTAGACAGTGTCTCCTTTATGTAATATGAGCTTGATGGGGATCTAATATAAAGTCTTGAAATGGATGTATCGTTTCTTCTCTTTGTGTGTGTATCTATTGTGTTCTTTGTCTAAATTTTCTTGTAAGTTAGTCCCGAAATTATACTTAGTGGTGCTCCAAGTTACATTGTATTTCCATTGATATCCTTCGGCGAAAAACCTCCGATGCCAATCGATTCCATCGTACAGCACTGATGTGGCACTACTGGCTCGAGATTTGGTGGTACTAAAGACCAGGGACTTAGCTCGTGGGCATTGGTCAGACTCGAGACTTTGTTCAAGTCGTGCGCTCTAAGATAAACTTGGGACTGCCGATGCCGAGAAGGTATCAGGGATCGGCCCTCGGAGATAAACCTATCGTGTGGTTTCTTTGTGGGTTATCGTCCTCGAAAACCCCCGATGTCGAAAATGTTTCGGCAGTCGGCGATCGGTGGTATCATTTCTTTCTTCCTCCAACGCTTACTCTTTTCTCCCTTTACCGACGCTGAAAGGAATCTGTTGTCGGTGATATTCTTGTGTGATGCTTGTCGCGAAAGAGTGGCTTCCGTTTGTCGATGCCGAAAAATCGGTGCTCGACGACCTCAGTTCTCTTGAGTGATTCTCTTTCATTTTTTAATTATTCTCGATGCCGAAACTTTGAGCACGTTGGGGAAAATTTTTTACTGTCGATTCTTTATTTAAATGTTAGTCTTTTAAGTTATGGGTTTTTGCAGATTCAAACAAAATTTGGAAGAGTTAACGAGAGTCAGACTGATAATCAAAGGCAACATTGTCCATACTTAAGTCCAATCAGACAGTGCAAAAGATCAAACGGTACCCAAAAAGTAAAATTTGACATAGACTTTTTTAGGGTTTGTTGAGTGCTCAACAAATGGCGACTTATTGGGCGAAAACAGAATCTTTGTTCCTCCTTCGAGCTCAGCTAATATGAAAGCTAGTGGAGAACTTAACTGGTTTTAAATCAGAGCCTCTTTTACCCTTGCATTTGAAACTCTCTGGTTGATGCTTCTGAGTCTGCCTGTGGGGTTTTCCACCTTTATTCCTTCTTCGTTTCCTATAACCCTGAGTCATGCCCTTTTTGAAAAAATCTAGTAAAGCATTCACTGGCATGAAGCCTTTAATTGCCTTTAATCACTTTCTACGGTGTTGCCCTGCTATCAGCAAGCGTCCATAGCCCTGAACGAGTCACCCCGACATCACAGACCTTTCTCCGTTGCCAGCGAGCATCCATAGCCCCTTCAGAAATATCTTCATACCCTCTCCCACTTTTCACTCATTTGATAAAGTCAATTTTGTTTCGACGAAATGCCCTAAGCGATGATGTCTGTTTAATTTGCAAAGTGATATGGTTAAGGTGAATCCTTTGCTAGCTTTATCTTCGGGATTTATGTAGTCCTTTTCAGATTTCCAACTTTCCCGTAAGGTTTCACCAAACCACCAGGCAAACCTTTCTGCATTTCTCCAAAGTTGTTCATCTGCGCGGGTTGGATAGAGGACTCTTCAAAGTAACTGTAGGTTCCTCAGTGCTTCTTGTGTTGACTGTGAGCGATGAATTAGAAACGGAGTTCGCTATGTGCATGATTTGAGTTCAACCATTGTCTTTCTAAACACAACCTTCAAAGGTGCAGAAATCAAAACAGCAAAAGAAAACAAAGAGGAAATTGCAATCAAGCTCGCTGAAACAAACTTATGAAACACGCACACGAAACATAAAAATGAAACTCAACAAAAAAAAATTATATATAT
>JASDQU010738991.1:53348-97832 GCA_032191745.1 Picea mariana | reverse complement strand
TGTATCAACTAACCACATCGGGGCCCACAAACCTATTGGTGTTTCATCTTTTGGGGTTAGGGTTTTGGATGTTTAGGGTTTTATCATTGATACTTTATGTTAAAAAGTCTTTTTGGCCTCATTTGTAATAATCTTCTTTCAAATGAGCGTACCAGTCACATCTCTTCTTAGACATGAGCTACCACCATTCTAGCAAGTTCATTTCACTCTGTATTTTTATAGTCTCTACATATTTCATTTTTTAATAGAAATTGAGTATTACTATATCTATGTGTTTCTGTCATATTTATGTGTTTCATTACATTCCCTCATAAATCCAGGTCATATACATTAGCATAAATCAAACTACAAAAATATGAAAATGGAGCTAATTTTATATGTCTGCAATTCATTTTGGGCATAATGTGTAGGTTAAACCTATGTAATAGTGCCTTGGGCATTAGAAAACACAAAACATGGTTACATAACATCCTGATGGGAATGAATTATAATTTTGTAGTAATTGTTGGGTAAAAGCCAAACCTCGATAGTTATATGACTTGAATGCAAAAACCTCACTTCAAGAAAAAATATAGGAATGTTCAAGTTTGATAGAGCCCTATATCCTCTAATCCCCAGTGGCCCAAAATAATAGTCAATGGCATAGAATGGCCAAATACCCAAAAAAAAGTGACAAAACAAAAAGGAATAAAATTACACTTTTTTCTAAGGAAAAAAAAAAACAAGATAGAACATGAAACTATGCAAAAGAGTTTGAGTTAGAGATATACCCATTAAAAAAAAAAATTGGGTGAAGCTATTGAAATAATGAATAAAAGAGATTAGAAATCGATACAATATCATTAAAACAATGCAAAAGAAAATTCATGAGGTTTATAAAATTTTCAAAGGACCCATTGCCAAAATCTTATAGGAGACAAAGATCTATTATGATGAATGAGAAACGGATATAGAAACAACATAATTATTGTAGTGTGACCATTCAAACATAAGAAGGAACATGTATCTCAAAATTTCAAAAATTAATATATATCCAAAAAAGTTGTTGATGCACCCAATTCCCATCTTGTCTTATACAAAGTAATAACTATATCAATAATGCATCCCTACTATCGAACCTCCAAGCCCATATATTTCTCTAACATATTTATATTTATAGTTGGAGCTTGAATTTATAATCAACCAACATTTTCAATCTCATCCTCATTTACCATTCACGTTAGCATAGATCAAGTCTTGGATCTATTAGGTACCTAAAGACACTAGTGATTCCAAGCATGTCTACGAAATCTAATACTCCAAACAACTGTGCAATATATAGTTCCTTTTTCTTGGTTTGGACATGGATAAACTCAAGGTCTCTTTTCTATGGTCATTTATTTTTCATCTTTGTTTCACTGTAAAGATAATACTGGCACCAATAATGATGACTCAAGTGAGACAATTGAGTGTGACTAACTTTCAACTTGAACATGTTCTACTATTTAGATTTCATGGAAAACTACTTTGGATGACATTGGCCTAAACAAGCACCACCATTCGACCTAAATAATAATGTCAATATCATTACCTACTCTACTTCCTCAAACAATGACAAATAACATAATGTCTTCCACTAAGTTCATCAGTCTTCCTTGCCAATATGTAACAGAACTCTATTACTTTGTTTTAGCATGATAATAGGTTCTATTTTTGGATTTTGTACTCTAGTTAGAAGATTATGATGATGAAATAATGATGTTCCTTGATACCAACTATTGCATGAGAATCATATGGTGTGATGCATGATTATAATGTGAATCACATGTTATGGATATCTTTAACATATAATGTTAATGGATCCATCTATGAATATCTTTTTTTAATCCCAAAAATAATAGGCATCAGTTATTCGATGTTTAGTGAAATTAACTACCATTTATACAACCTTTGTTCAACATAGAAAATGTCGATTTGATGTCAAAGGTTTAGCATGTTCGTTAATATCTTGTCACTAATATGACGTTCCCCCGAGGCATCCTTGTTGTTTTTTGTTGTTGTTTTTGGTTAGTTTGATGTCAATGCAACGTTGGATATTCAATATCTAAGGATTATACACTACTTTTTAAACTATCTTATCCAACTCTAAACATTTTTTTTAATCCAAAAAATAGTAGGCATTGGTTATTCGACACTTGTTTGACATTTAATGAAATTAGTTATCACTTATTGAATCTTTGTTCAGTGTCTCAAATGCCGATTTGACATTGAAGAGTCAACATGTCCATTGGTATCTCATCACTAATCTAACATTTCCCTGAGTCATTCACATTAGTTTGTTGTCGATTAAACATCGGATATTCGATGTCTAAGGTTCTACATTGCTTTTTAAAATATGTGATTATTGTGTGTTTTCTAACATCTTAAACATTGAATAAGCGACATGATGAGATTGACATCATTTCAACATTTAAGAAAATAATGTTCAATGTTTGTTCAACATTTTAAATGACAAATTTCACATCAAATTTTGAGCTCAAATACAGTAGTGTCTGTGTAATCCTATGTTGAGAAGGAATCCATAGCCTATAGCCCTTGGCTCCATCTATATACCCAATAAAGATACACTTAATAAATCCACTTTCTTAATTCTCTCCTTTGGAATGTTCATGTATACCTCACATCCAAACACCCTTAGGTATTTGACATAAGGCTTGCTCCCACTTCGTGCCTCTTTTGTACATTTGTTGCCTAAGATAGAAGAGGGATACTGATCAAAATCTGGACCAGGGGTCAAAATTTAGCTCAAAAATCAAAGTTCTCGGAATTTCCTCAAAACGAACAAGAGTGTAGCCCTCATCGTCACAAACCCAGCGCAACTTGTTTGGGTTCAAACGGACGTCAGATGAGAGAGATATCGCGATCTGTTCGAATCGCCAAACAGGTAAAAAAATTGTGCTGACTGTACAATCCGTACAGGCTGACGTGGTAGAGGCCGTACGTTCATACGCTGAAGTGGCATATGATGACATGGTAGTTTCGGATTGGTAGCTAAGGAAAAATGGCATTCTGACACGTGGCATCATTTTGGAAAGTGTTTTGGTGCCACGTGGCCCAGTCACGGGCTGCCATGTGGCACCCCGTTATTGGCAATGGTTGTTAGTTCAAAAATTTATGGAGTCCGTGGGGATCGAACCCCAGACCTCCCCACCAGTCAAGTCTTTGCAAAGTCCGCCCTGCCAACGCGTTGCACGATGTTCCTTATTATACATATGTCTTTAAATTTATTTAAATTAAAACTATTGTATGTTGGTGCGGGGGTCGGGTTGGGGCTTAGCCCCAGCCCGCGGTCTTGTGTATTATGCCATGTGACCACTTACCACACGGAGAGTGCACGCGCGCATTTGGTTTATCAAACGGTTAAGTCGTGGTTGCATTGTTACCATGTGACCTGATATGTGCACGGTTTCAATGGATAGTCCATGCGCCCGACACTTGGCGCGTCTAGATTCAATCTTGCAAACGTAGCCCTCTTTTGCGATAGCGAGAGGTCATATGGACCCATGTGCCCACGAGTTTGACGGTTAGGGGCTGGTGCGCCCATAACCATCCTACAATTTGCACAGTTATGTGTTTGCACTCGGTGCTAGGTTTTAGCACGCGTTTTTTAGCGTGTTCTTGGTTGAACGTACAGAGATGTGTTTTGGCGAACCAGAGACAGCAAGCTTGAAGGAAGAGAATGGCAGGAGGCCTATCTTCTTCATTTTTTGGCCAAATGAGGTGTCGTAAAAGCCCAGCTAGGGGTTTTTGGACGTTCTGAATCCATTGGCACTATTTTCACAACCATTTGAAGACTTCTTTTGCAGGTTTTTAACCATTGAAGTTTCAAGAAGCTCCAAGGAGCTTGAAGCCCTCATTGTTTGAGGTCATGCTCAAATGAGCCCATGTTTGTTTTCTGTGATTGAATAATAATTTTTGAATAATTATTACACTTTGAACACTTTGGGATAGGTTTCAGAGCCATTTGAGGACTTTTACAGGTGTTTTTGCCAAAGAGAAGCTCAGGGAAGCTTAAGGCCACATGTAGAAGAGGTCATGCCCGGATGAGCCATGATCCGTTTTCAGAGTTTTATTAGTCATTTTTGGGGTTTTTATGTATTCTGAACCCAATGGTATAGTCAGAATTTCCATTGGAGTTGAGCAACAGCTTGTAAAAGAATCTTTGACAAATTAATCCCAGAGAGCCAAGTCCATTGATGGAGGCTCAAGGAGATGTAGCCCGGAGAGGGGTGAACTCCTTTATCATGTTGTTCTTGTTGTGAGTGTTTGTTGGTTATTATTTGCTGCAAGTTATTTTTGCTGATGTATTTATGAAAACAACATATTTAATCTTGCAAAGACGTCACACATAACCATTTAAAAGAAGCATGAACTTAACACATAATTTATCTTGCATATTTTAACACATGGAGCAAGGTCCTGTAAAGTTTTATTTTCATGAAGTAGAGGGTGCTTGCATAGCATAAAAAGTCAGCCTTCTATTTTCAGATCAGATACTTATTTAAATAGATAGTTGGTTGTTGCAATTGCCTCTACCCAAAGACCCTTTTTGATTGTTGTGTCATCCATCATACTCCTAGCTCTTTCTAAGAGGGTCTAGTTCAACCTTTTAGCAAGGTCATTCTATTGAGGACTATGTGTTGTACTAGGGAGGATAATTTGTTGATGTTTCTGGTAGCTACGGGAGGTATTCACCTCCGGGATAACCTTTATTATAGAAGAATATGCCAAGATGTCAAAGGGATACCATTGAAAGAATTAAAGAAGCCCCACAAGAAATCTATTGCTCTAGAAGTCAAGTCGGTCGGCCAGAAAAAGATAAAGTAAATATATATTTCCAGAAAGGACAAGTCGGCCCCACTGGAAAATTCCATTGGTCAGATCAGTATAAATAAGGGTGGTGCCCTTCTCATTTGACACACTCTCTCATATATCATAGCACAAGTTTGGAAGAGAGTTACAGTTGCAACTAATGAAGGAAGGAAGGCACAAGTCTTATATCTCTCAGTCTTGGTGGTGCGCTAGAGGTGGACTGGTGCTCTAGCGCTTTGGCTAGGGTTTACATTGTTGAGTTATTGTTGGATTCTTTCTTATTGGTTTGCTCTAGTGAATAGAGTTTGTTCTTGGTTATTCTGTCTTTGGCATGGATCTTCTCAATAAGAAAAGGTGATGGGTTTTCTCCCCTTCTGTCGAAGGGTTTCCCAGGATAACTATTATGCTATGCTCGGGGGTGGCACTTGAGGATGCCTATGGTTGGGTGGCAATGAAAGATAATTTCCTATGGAGAAACGAGAAGACCCATTTTTTTTTTAATTTGTGCTTGGTTAATCTTCTTGAGATCCTAATTATTTACTGTTGTTGTGAACTAGTCTAGAATTCAAAAATTCAACATGGTATCAGAGCAGTGTTCCTGAAGAATCCATTGCACAAGCTTCTCTAACACCTCTTTTGCTAGCCGCTACCTGTTGATGGGTCCTAAATCCCTTTAGTTCAATAGCAAGAACCAAACCCACCACTGAGGCCCAATTAGACTCAACAGCGTTTAATGGTGGAATGGTTCTCCAAATCTTGCGATCTGGCCAACTAATCGATCGGCTTTACTTTTCTTGTGAAGGCCAAATCTTCGGTTTGAACTCTCTCTTTTTGTATTTTTTCTTAGGTGGGACCGATATAAGATGTAAGTCGGTATAAACCAACTTGGCAACAAACAGGATTAAGTTTAACTACTGGGGAAGAGGCTGAGCTTGGGATAACCCGCTACTCAAGCATGCAGACGACAATTTTATACCATAGGCTTAGTACTAATACGTTAACCATGTGAGCACCCAATTACTGTTTGATATACTAATTATCAGAAATAAAACACATATGCGATAAGATAATGGCAAGAAAAATAATTCACCTACTCTAATCATCCATCACATAATAACACAATGGTTCATCTTCATCATTAAAGCAAAGAAATGTAAAGCATTGCATCAGATAACTTAACAACAGATTTAATAGCTCTTACTCATTACAGCATCCATTCATGAAAATATATCAATGTCTTTGGTCCAGAAGGACTTCTCAATTAAGGGTAGCTCAAAAATAATTCTTAAAAAACCAGAAAAGGAGAGTTTCTTGCAACAACCATCGACCCTTAACTAATCGGTCGATGCTCTTATTTATAACATAAAATTAACTAAAAATAACGGCTAAAGTGCAGTTAAGCAAAACAGAATTCGCCACATGGTGTTCTCTCCTGACAGTTTTCCAACAGTCATCTCAAGATATCACTTTAAAAGGGTAAATTTTCTCATACTCCGACCAACTGATGAACAACTCCTCGCAGGTGTGGGCGTATGGAAATATATGTTGTTCCATCGGAGCCACGCAAATTTCTATGATATTTACTGCATGTGCCCGATATTTCACCAAACTAACGCTTAATTGTTGCAGCACAGCCCGAGCTCTTATCGGGTGTTCCATAAATTGTTGCACCTGTCATGGTGTTGTGTCAGTCACCTTCGCTAGCTCTTCGTCCCATAATGAATCTTGCTTGGTGTGTGATTCGACTATGTCGTGCAAGTCGTCAAAGTCATCGGGTGTGCCGAATTCGGGGAGTCCGATATCCTTCATCACCTTGTTGATTTTCTGATCCAATTTCTCTCAGATTTATCGGCGTGGTTATTGAGCCAATTTTGCTCAATAGTCGGAGCCATATTTCCTGCAATCAAAATTAAAATCGTTTAGAGATTGCGTATAGAAAAACACTTGGAAAAATATATGTAAAAAACGTAAGCGTGAAGAATCCAGATTGGTGCATAACTATAAAGCTTGTTTAAACCTTGTTGTTTGATACTTACGTGATCTCTGCAACCCTTCAAATTGCATGCACCATTTCTGTTAGCGTTGTCATTTTTTCTCCAGTTAGGGTGGGTTACATCTGCGTGCCACAACATGAAAGATCAGGTACGGAAAACATGAGAGTTGAAGTTGCACCAGTGGCCCGTTGGCCTTTGGGGTCGGGAAAGGATGTCAGAGCCAAACATGTGTCGAAAGTATGAGTATGTTCCAAAAGAGTCGGATCCTGTCATAAGGGAAGTTGTTCAGTGCCTCAAGTCGAGGCGATTTGTTCAAACAGAAGTCGCATCAGCAAGTGCATTGACCATCATCAGCTCATCATGGAGGCTAGGGAATTTAAAAGAAAAATCAAGGTGATCGTACCACACACCCTCTGCAACTCTCTATCAGTTGCATCTCACAGGCCCCGGATCATACCCGTCGCGCAGATGTGACACCAAAAATATTTAAAATATCTCGTCGCCAGGAATTCAGTGTTCCCTGACACGTTTCGACTCATTGCCCGCTCTGTTATAAATTCTAGATGTTCTGCAAGTGTTCTACTTACTAGCCGATCTTATGCATTGTTGGTAGTTCGTCTCGTGAGCCCAGTCTGATCAAATTCTTCGCTTTGGGCCTTTGTCAAGTCACCCTGGCATAAGGCAGATATGTTGTCGCACCATGGGAACTCCTCAAAACACAAGACGGGGCTTGTGAGGCAACCCAAGCACCAGGCTTGAGCCCCAAAATGCCTAGGACACATTCTTATTTGCAGCGGGTGTTCCTGAGGCTTCAAAGGCAGATTCCTACCTTCATGCTAAACGATGGTATTGCCCCGTGTAGAGGCTGAAGTGGAAGAAGTTACGCCGGAAGGACACAAGTTGGAAACCATGCTTCCTCAACAACAAATATTGCGGAGGAGAGGAAGGCCCAGGAAGAATAAGGAAATTGTGGAAAACCAAAACCCGATTGAGTCATGCGCAAGATTAGTCATCGAGGAGTTACTTATGCACGTTATCCGGCTAGAGCCTGTCGAAACCGCAAGTCAGAGAAGTGGGAGCAGAATGAGGAGGACTGATGCCTCGAGTTCTAATGTTCGAGAGCCTACTCAACAGCTGGAGAAGGCACAACTCGCCATTGTTGAACTCTATCATAAAAATTGAGAATTAAGACGGCAATTGGCAGCAAAGACCCTTGAGGTGTCAGTACCACAAGGTCGTGAAGGGAACGTAACCTAGCTCAAGAGGCAGCTTTGGGAAGCGCAAGATACGATCGTCCAACTGCGCGAAGCATAAAGGGTGTCAGAAGATCAAAAAACGATAACACCTCAGGGTGCGCGAAGCAGCCGAGGAGAAATTTTGCGCACAGAAGAGGCATGATTGACGAGCTCTGTTCCGTGACACAAAATTTTGATAGTTTTCCCCTTTTTGTGAAAAATTTTCATGTTCTTAATGTAACCGGGTTGATTGGCCCAAAAGGTGTAGACAGTGTCTCCTTTATGTAATATGAGCTTGATGGGGATCTAATATAAAGTCTTGAAATGGATGTATCGTTTCTTCTCTTTGTGTGTGTATCTATTGTGTTCTTTGTCTAAATTTTCTTGTAAGTTAGTCCCGAAATTATACTTAGTGGTGCTCCAAGTTACATTGTATTTCCATTGATATCCTTCGGCGAAAAACCTCCGATGCCAATCGATTCCATCGTACAGCACTGATGTGGCACTACTGGCTCGAGATTTGGTGGTACTAAAGACCAGGGACTTAGCTCGTGGGCATTGGTCAGACTCGAGACTTTGTTCAAGTCGTGCGCTCTAAGATAAACTTGGGACTGCCGATGCCGAGAAGGTATCAGGGATCGGCCCTCGGAGATAAACCTATCGTGTGGTTTCTTTGTGGGTTATCGTCCTCGAAAACCCCCGATGTCGAAAATGTTTCGGCAGTCGGCGATCGGTGGTATCATTTCTTTCTTCCTCCAACGCTTACTCTTTTCTCCCTTTACCGACGCTGAAAGGAATCTGTTGTCGGTGATATTCTTGTGTGATGCTTGTCGCGAAAGAGTGGCTTCCGTTTGTCGATGCCGAAAAATCGGTGCTCGACGACCTCAGTTCTCTTGAGTGATTCTCTTTCATTTTTTAATTATTCTCGATGCCGAAACTTTGAGCACGTTGGGGAAAATTTTTTACTGTCGATTCTTTATTTAAATGTTAGTCTTTTAAGTTATGGGTTTTTGCAGATTCAAACAAAATTTGGAAGAGTTAACGAGAGTCAGACTGATAATCAAAGGCAACATTGTCCATACTTAAGTCCAATCAGACAGTGCAAAAGATCAAACGGTACCCAAAAAGTAAAATTTGACATAGACTTTTTTAGGGTTTGTTGAGTGCTCAACAAATGGCGACTTATTGGGCGAAAACAGAATCTTTGTTCCTCCTTCGAGCTCAGCTAATATGAAAGCTAGTGGAGAACTTAACTGGTTTTAAATCAGAGCCTCTTTTACCCTTGCATTTGAAACTCTCTGGTTGATGCTTCTGAGTCTGCCTGTGGGGTTTTCCACCTTTATTCCTTCTTCGTTTCCTATAACCCTGAGTCATGCCCTTTTTGAAAAAATCTAGTAAAGCATTCACTGGCATGAAGCCTTTAATTGCCTTTAATCACTTTCTACGGTGTTGCCCTGCTATCAGCAAGCGTCCATAGCCCTGAACGAGTCACCCCGACATCACAGACCTTTCTCCGTTGCCAGCGAGCATCCATAGCCCCTTCAGAAATATCTTCATACCCTCTCCCACTTTTCACTCATTTGATAAAGTCAATTTTGTTTCGACGAAATGCCCTAAGCGATGATGTCTGTTTAATTTGCAAAGTGATATGGTTAAGGTGAATCCTTTGCTAGCTTTATCTTCGGGATTTATGTAGTCCTTTTCAGATTTCCAACTTTCCCGTAAGGTTTCACCAAACCACCAGGCAAACCTTTCTGCATTTCTCCAAAGTTGTTCATCTGCGCGGGTTGGATAGAGGACTCTTCAAAGTAACTGTAGGTTCCTCAGTGCTTCTTGTGTTGACTGTGAGCGATGAATTAGAAACGGAGTTCGCTATGTGCATGATTTGAGTTCAACCATTGTCTTTCTAAACACAACCTTCAAAGGTGCAGAAATCAAAACAGCAAAAGAAAACAAAGAGGAAATTGCAATCAAGCTCGCTGAAACAAACTTATGAAACACGCACACGAAACATAAAAATGAAACTCAACAAAAAAAAATTATATATATTGTTGAAGGAAATATTGTTTTAGGGCTTGGACATTTACTGGAAGGGCGTCAGGTTCCCCCCTTAGAATTTTTAACCGATAAGTACCCGCCTCAATCTTCTCAACCACCTGAAAAGGTCTGAGCCATAGATTTTGAAACTTAGAATGTTTTCCTTTAGGCTCATTTGTTCTGTACCATTTCAAGACTAAGTCTCCTACTTCAAAATTCTTCTCTTTAGCTTTATGCTTATCAAACCATCTTTTCACTATCTATTGGTGGGCTATGAATTTTGACTTTGTTTTTTCTCTTTCTTCTTCTAGCATGAGCAGAGTATCAATTCTTTGTTGTATGACTGATGAGGGTTGTCCTCCGAAATCTTGGGCCAGTTGAAGAGATGGAAGATAAATCTCGTTCGAGAGAATGGCTTCATGTTCGTATACTAGAAAGTATGGGGAATTTCCTACAGCTTCCTTGAGTGCGACTCTATCTTCCCATAAAGCGTTGTGAAGTAAATTATGCCAATTCCTTTGGTTATCTGCAACCGTTTTTTTCAATATTCTCACTAGGTTCTTATTAGTTGATTCTGCCACTTCGTTTCTGTGTGGGTAATAATTTGCAGAGTACCTAATTACTATTCCTTTGTCTAGTGCAAACTCTATTAATAGGGTGGAAGAAAAATAAGCTGCATTATCAAAAACCAGGATAGAAGGGACACCAAACCTTATGATTAATTGTTGTTCTATGAATTGGATTACTATCTTCTCGTTTACATGGGTTAGAGGAATAGATTCTGCCCATTTCGTGAAGTAATCAGTGGCAGTAAGTATGTACTTGTGTTGTTTTGAAGAGCTTGGTGTAATTTATCCTATGATATCTAACCCTCATTGCTCAAAAGGCCTAGAAACAGTCACGGGTTGGAGTGGAACGGACGCTCTCTTCTCTCTCCCAGCTCTTATTTGACAAGTCTTACAGTTTCTAGCATGAGTGTGAGCGTCCTTAAACAAAGTGGGCCAATAATAACCAACTCTCAGTATCTTATGAGCGGTGTTGTTTCCTAAAAAATATCCACCGGTAGGGCCATCATGGAGTTCCTTCATAACTTTGTTTGCATATTCACGTTCGAGACATCTTAAAAGTACCCCATCATAATTAATCCGAAAGAGTACCAAATTTATGAGGCGATATTGCACATATTTAAACCTGAGAGCTCTCATTTCCCTGGGGTTGAGGTTTTATGGGCAAGTCCCATGGTGAAGGAGATAAGTCAAATTCTCATACCAAGACTCTGGCCCTGGGAAAATGTATGAAGCTTCACCACACCATAATTCCATTTCATTCTCCCATCTGGAATCTTCATTTACTTGGTCCTAGGCTTCAGCTGCAAATTTGCACAACGCTTTTCCTTTAACTAGTTTGGCAGGTTTTATATCTAGATCAAATTCTTGGACCATTGCCATCCAGTTCCCTCTTCTTTCCCCCAACTCTTGTTGAGTGAACAAAGATCAGACCGCATGGTGAGGCACAATTACTTCGGTGTGATTCTTGAGGATGTAAAACCTGAAGTATTTTACTACCTTATATATCGCATAGGCTTGTTTATCAATAGCAAGATAATTAAGTTCAGCTCCTTGGAGATTAGTGCTCATGAACGACACCAGAGCCTCGTTGTTTTCATCATCCTTCTGAGTCAATACTGCAGCTAACGACTGGTCGGAGGCGAAAGTATAGAGGAAGATATCTTTATTAAAATCGGGACTTTGTAACATGGGGGCCTGAGATATAGTAGTTTTAATATTGTTGAAAGCATCCTTACGTTCATTGTCCCACTTAAATTCAGCATCTTTGTGGATCATCTTTTGTAGTGGTCTGATAGTCTCAGCAAAATCAGGTGTGAATTTTCTTACGAAATTGATTTTCCTGAAGAAGGATTGCATTGTCTTTTTGTTGTGAGGTAACGGGATTTGAGTTATAGATTTGAATCGCTCAGGTTCTATGCAAATGCCAGCTTGGGATATAATATGACCTAATAGCTTTCCTTCCTCCACACCAAAGATAGTTTTCTTAGGGTTTAAAGATATACTGTATTTTCTACACCTTTCGAAACTCTGGGTTAAGTGTTGGATGTGTTCCTCTCTATTCTTTGAATACACAGTTACGTCATCCAGATACACTACCACACACATGTTGATCAGTCCTCGAAATACTACGTCCATGGCCCTTTGAAAGGTCGCCCGACATTGATTAACCCAAGGGCATGCGTTTGTAAGCGAAATTTCCCCACTTGGTTCGGAAAGTAGTTTTCAAACGGTCTTCCTCTGAAACCAAAACTTGGGTGTAACCCAAGAAACCATCCAGTAGAGAGAAAATCTCAGTACCGGACACAGTTTGCAAGAGTTGCTCCATTGGTGGGACTAGGTAGTTGTCCTTTTCTGAAGCTCTTTTGAGGTTCCTAAAATCTACGCATAAGCAGATTTCTCCAGACTTTTTTCTCACAAGGACCAAATTTTCTACCCACATAGAATGCCTAACCTGGAAGATAATTTTGGCATCTAAAAGTTTCTTCAACTCCTGACACATGAGAGGTTCCAGGGATGGGTGATACTTCCAGAGCTTCTGTTGGAAGGGTTTCATTTCAAGTTTTAACGGTATAGTGTGTTGGATGATGCGGGTGTCATAAGTTTTCAGATCTCGGTAGGACCATGCAAAGACATCTTGGTATTGTCTGAACAGTTTGAGATAATCCTTTCTTTCTTCTTTAGATATAGTCTTGCCGATATTTACATTCTTTGGGTTTTCCGGGGTTCCAAGATTTATAGTTTCATGCATGGGACAGGAACAACTGGTCTTCGCATTTATGGGCCCCTTAAACCAATCTTTCAAGTCAAAAATATTTTCTAAGTTAGCTATCCCCTTCGGGATTGTGTCAGACTTCGATTTATCAGTTGGTTGACCTGTCCAAGGATTAGTTTCTATCAATTATTCCTGGAATACTTCATCGTCAATAGCTAGGTCTTTGAAATTATCTTGGTTAGTCATAAAGTTTATGATCTGTTCATCTCCTTCAAAGACTTTCCAATTAGAAATGTTGTTAGGCATCGATGGTTTGTAGATTAAATCCACAGTGAACCAAGAGGCTTCATAATCTTCTAAAGGTGACAACCTTGAATCAGTTGTGGCTAGGGAATCAGCAAGGATATTCTTTGCTCTGGGGATCATTGTAATATTGAAAGCTTCAAAATGTTCTATTAACCTATGCACTTCCTGTTGATAATTCGTTAGGTGCGAGGAATTGCAATGTATAGTATTCCTTACTTGTCTAACGATAATCTCCGAGTCTCCGAAAACCATCAATTCTTTGACATTTAAGTCTATGGATTTCTTTAACCCTTGTACTAGAGCTTCATACTCGGTGGTGTTATTTATGCATTTGAATTCTAGTCTACAGGACAGGAAATGACGTTTACCTTTTGGATCAATGAGGATGCACCCTGCCCCTGATCCTTCCTGTGATTTAGATCCATCAAAGTATATGGTCCAAATTTGTAAGCAAAAGTTAACCGTTTCTTCCTTCTTATTACTTTCTAGCTCTCATCTTTTATTATGTGATCTCTAGCACAGGTCCTTGACAGAGGAGAGTTTCCTTGGTCGGTATCGACGATTTCTCTTGAAAAATCATTTCAGAGTTCTGAGTTAGAGGGACATCATATGGAAGAGGGGAGAGGTTTCTGAAATAGGAATCGCAGGAATAATTGCCTAGCATAGGGAAATCTGTCAATGAGGGTTCATTTAGGGTTTCTAGATCAGTGACAGTATGTTTCAGATACATTTCCCTATCGATTCTGATCATATTCTTGTATCCCTTCAACGGTAGCCAAAGGTGTGCCCAGTTTGTACTAAAGTATCTGTTTAACTTCTCAGACCAGTCTCGGCTTAACAATAATCCATAAGCTTCTGGGATATCTACTACGACAATATAAATCACTTGCACAAACTTAGGATGTGTCGCTATTCTGATCATTACATCTTTAAGTTCTCCCATGACCTTCACCTGGGTTCTGTCTAGTTGTATTACATGTTTATCGCTTTTGAGAGGAATGACATTTAATTTCTTGCAAATAGACAGTGGCATGACATTGGAAGATGCTCCTGAATCGACCAAACAATTGTGGAGGTTCCTGTTGAAAACTTCAAACGTTAAAAGGAATGGTGGGACAAAGGGTTTTCCCTTCTTATCTTCCAAGCAGGTATTCACGGTTGGTTTATTTACTAGATCTGTGGAAGTTAGATTTCTTTGTTGTTCATCGCTTGGCGTAGGGTTTTCCACTGATCTCAAGGCCTGTAATAGGAAGTCCTTTTGTTGAGGGATCCTACAAATGTCCATAACTGATATATTAGCCTTCAACTTCTTCAAATCTTCAACTATGTTGTACTCTAGTTTGGGCGATTATCGAGTATGGATGCTAATAGGGTTCTTACAGGGAGAAAAAGGTGATTTTGGGTGATCTGGAGTCGCTCTCCCTCCCGGATTTTGGGTGGTAGTAGTATCTCTTGAGACAGGTGGACCCTTACTTCGCGTTTCCGCAACCAAGACTTCTGTGGGTGGTTCTTGAACCTGAAATAAGTTGTCAGAAGGCATAATTAGGTCAGGATCCCATATCAGCATGGTTGTATCTTCTGGTGGATCAATCTCTTCCTGATCGGCAACATTCATAACTAAACCGCTTGGTTGTTCGGTTAGGGAAACCTCATCTAAAAACCAGTTGGCCATCAAATTCATGGCATGCACCCATTGAGGGCAGTCTCTTTCAAAGTGGTTTTCTTGATGACAGGTACAAAAAGAATCAGATGTCATGTTTCCTAGATCAATATTTAAGTTTGTTGAGGGAGGTTCAATTGCTTTGAACGGTGAGTTCCTTTTAAAGAAAGGATTATAGGGCCTTTGTCCTTGGTTTCCCTCCCTTGCACTTTTTTTCATGTCTATGATCTCGTTTGATAATTTCTTAACCATGCGTTGTAGATCTTCTATGTCTCCATTATCCTTGTCGGGAGTCTGTTCTACTTCTTTCCCTGGTGGTCTAGTCAAAAGGAGTCATCTCCTGGGAGGAGGTTGAACTTCTTTCTTAACTAAAGAGACTGGCCTTTTTTACACCCTTTCATCTGGAATTCTATCGTTTTGGCTTCTTCAAAATTCTCAGCCAAGGTTCGTTTGGCAGCCCTCTTCACAAACATGGAAATGGAAGTTGGGAGCGCATTAGCATATACTCCGATTTGCAACTCCTGAGTTGGTTTAGCTTCAGGTTGGAATTTGTTCAAAATAGTTGTGAATCTTTGATTGAAATCTTTAACCTTCTCTTTTGAACTCATGGTGACTGCAAACAATTCAGCCATCAAAGCTCCTGTAGTGGTTTTTTCGAAAAATTTATCTAAAAAATCATTTTGAAACTTTGTCCAACTAGTTATAGATCCTACATGTAAGTTGAAATACCATGTGGAGGTGGAGTTCTCGAAAGTGTAGGGGAAAATCCTACATACTACGTCTTCATGTTGGACATTCATAAGTCTGATCGCTAATATGAATTTCTTGATATGATCTTCAGGTAATCTCAAGGTTTTGGGGTCGAACTTAGAAAGTAAATTCTCTGGATGTCGGGGAAGGTTATGGACTAGTCTCGGGAGAGCCAAAGCGTCTCTGGCCAACCAAGGTTGATTATTCTGTGGTGGGTTTCCCCTTTCTTCATTATGGTCGTTGTTGTCTTCCATATCTTCAGATTCTAAGTTAAACTCCTCTTCCGAAAAATCGTTTGGTCCAGAGACGTTGTCGGCTGGCGTTTTGGGGATCAGATTAAGAGGATGTTTGATTTCATTGATTGCGAAATCTATTAGGTCTTCTACTTTGTGCACGAAAACCTCGTCGGGAGTATTGACTATTGATCTACTTATTTTTTGTCTTCGAGAAAGTATAGGAGCTAAAGACAGCGCATTGATCTGTCGGGCGTATGCTATTGTGATTCTTCTAAATTGATTTAACTCCTCGTGAGGGAGAGCGTAAGGTATATCAGGGAACAATTGTTCTTCCTCGAGTTGGGGTGAGTTACTTGTTTCAGGAGTACTCAGTGTGTGTGGGTTGTCTTGGGAATGACTAGCCATGCATGTGGGTTGTTTTGAATCTACCGACTGTCTGAAATAATATATGAAATATGTATTCAGCCATTCATTCTTCAGGCCCTCCTTCTAGTGCCAATTTTGTTGATGGGTCTTAAATCCCTTTAGTTCAACAGCAGGAACCAAACCAGCCACCAAGGCCCAATTAGACTCTGCAGCGTTTAATGGTGGAATGGTTCTCCAGATCTTGCGATCTAGCCAATTAATCGATGGGCTTTATGTTTTCTTGTGAAGGCCTCTCCTTCGGTTTGGACTTTCTATTTTTGTATTTTTTCTTAGGTGGGACCGATATAAAATGTAAGCCGGTATAAACCACCTTGGCAACAAACAGGATTAAGTTTAACTATTGGGGAAGAGGTTGGGCTTGGGATAACCCGCTACTCAAGCATGCAGATGACAATTTTATACCACAGGCTTAGTACTAATGCGTTAACCATGTGAGCACCCAATTACTGTCTGATATACTAATTATCAGAAAGAAAACACATATGCGATAAGATAATGGCAAGCAAAATAATTCACCTACTCTAATCATCCATCACATAATAACACAACGATTCATCTTCATCATTAAAGCAAAGAACTGTAAAACATTGCATCAGATAACTTAACAACTGATTTAATAGCTCTTACTCATTACAGCATCCATTCATGAAACGAGATAGGAAATAGTTCTTCTCCACGTCCAATCACACATGCATTTGATATATCTTTGTCTCTGGTCCAGAAGGACTTTTCAATTAAGGGTAGCTCCAAAATAATTCTTAACAAACCAGAAAATGAGAGTTTATTGCAACAGCCATCGACCCTTAACTAATCAGTCGATGCTCTTATTTATAACATAAAATTAACTAAAAATAACGGCTAAAGTGCAGTTAAGAAAAACAAAATTCGCCATGTGGTGTTCTCTCCTAACAGTTTTCCAACAGTCATCTCAAGATATCACTTTGAAAGGGTGACTTTTCTCATACTCTGACCAACTAATGAACAGCGCCTCGCAGGTGTGGGCGTATGGAAATTTGTGTTGTTCCATCGGAGCCGCGCAAATCTCTCTGATCTTTACTGCATATGCTCGATATTTCACTAGACTAACGCTTAACTGTTGCAGCACAACCTGAGCTCCTATCGGGTGTTCCATAAATTGTTGCACCTGTCCTGGCGTTGTGTCGGTCACCTTCGTTAGCTCTTCGGACCATAATGAATCTTGCTTGGTGTGCGATTCGACTATGTCGCACAAGTCATCGAGTGTGTCGAATTAGGGGAGTTTGATATCCTTCAACACCTTGTTGATTTTCTGATCCAATTTCTCTCGGATTTCTCGACATGGTTATTGAGCCAATTTTGCTCAATAGTTAGAGGCATCTTTCCTGCAATCGAAATTAAAATCGTTTAGAGATTGTGTATAGAACAACACTTGGAAAAATATATGTAAAAAACATAAGCGTGAAGATTCCAGATTGGTGCATACCTGTAAAGCTTGCTTAAACTTGGTTGTTTGATACTTACGTGATCTCTGCAACCCTTCGAATTGCATGCACTGTCTCTATTAGCACCGTCATTTTTTCTCCAGTTAGGGTGGGTTACATTCGCGTGCCACAGCATGAAAGATCGAGTACGGAAAACATGAGAGTCGAAGTCACGCCAGTGGTCGGTTGGCCTTTGGGGTCGGAAAAGGATGTCAGATCCAAACATGTGTCGAAAGTATGAGTATGTTCCAAAAGAGTCAGATCCTGTCATAAGGGAAGTCGTTCAGCGCCTCAGGTCGAGGCAAGTTGTTCAAACAGAAGTCGCATCAGCAAGTGCATTGACCATCATCAGCTCATCATGGAGGCTAGGGAATTTAAAAGAAAAATCAAGGTGATCGTACCACACACCCTCTGCAACTCTCTATCGGCTGCATCTCACATGCCCTGGATCATACCCATCATGCAAATGTGACACCAAAAATCTTTAAAACATCCCGTCATAAGGAATTCAGTGTTCCCTGGCACATTTCGACTCACTGCCCGCTCTGTTATAAATTCTAGATGTTCTGCATATGTTCTACTTACCAGCTGAGCTTATGCACTGTTGGTAGTTCGCCTCGTGAGCCCAGTCTGATCAAATTCTTCGCTTTGGGCCTTTGTTAAGTCACCCTGGCGTAAGGCAAATACATTGTCACACCATGGGAACTCAAAACGCAAGGCGGGGCCTGCAAGGCAGCCGAAGCGCCAGGCTTGAGCCCCAAAATGCCTGGGACTCGTTCTTATTTGCAGTGGGTATTCCTGAGGCTTTAAAGGCAGATTCCTACCTTCGCGCGGAAACAATGGTATTGCCTCGTGCGGAGGATGAAGTGGAAGAAGTTACGTCGAAAGGACACAAGTTGGAAACCACACTTCCTCAACAGTAGATACCGCGGAGGAGAGGAAGGATCGGGTAGAATAAGGAAATTGTGGAAAACCGAAACCCGATTGAGTCGTGCGCAAGATCAACCGCTGAGAAGTTACTTATGCACGCTATCCAGTTAGAGCCTGTTGAAACCGCAAATCGGGGAAGTGGGAGCAGAACGAGGAGGAATGATGCCTCAGGTTCTAACGTTCGAGAGCCTACTCAACAGCTAGAGCAGGCACAACTCGCCATTGTTGAACTCTACCAAGAAAATAGAGAATTAAGACGGCAATTGGCGGCAAAGACCCTTGAGGTGTCAGCACCACAAGGTCATGAAGGGAACGTAACCTGGCTCAAGAGGCAGCTTCAGGAAGCGCAAGATACGATCGTGCAGCTGCGCGAAGCACAAAGGGTGTCGGAAAATCAAAAAATGAAAACACCTCAGGGTGCGGGAAGCAACCGAGGAGAAAGTCCACGTGCAGAAGAGGCATGATTGACAAGCTCTATTTCGTGACACAAAATTTTGATAGTTTTCCCCTTTTTGTGAAAAAATTTCATATTCTTAATGTAACCGGGTTGATTGGCCCAAAAGGTGTAGACAATGTCTCTTGTATGTAATCTGAGCTTGATGGAGATCTAATATAGAGTCTTGAAATGGATGTACCGTTTCTTCTCTTTGCGTGTGTATCTATTGTGTTCTTTGTCTAAATTTTCTTGTAAGTTAGTCCCGAAATTATACTTAGTGGTGCTCTAAGTTACATTGTATTTCCATTGATATCCTTTGGCAAAAAACCTCCAACGCCGATCAATTTCATCGTACGGTGCTGGCGTGGCACTACTGGCTCGAGATTTGGTGGTACTGAAGACCGGGGACTTAGCTCGCGGGCATTGGTCGAACTCGGGACTTTGTTCAAGTCGTGTGCTCTAAGCTAAACTTGGGATTGCCGATGCCAAGAAGGTATTGGAAATCGGCCCTCGGAGATAAACCTATCGCGTGATTTCTTTGTGGGTTATCGTCCTCGAAAACCCCCAATGCCGAAAATGTTTCAGCAGACGGCGATCAGTGATATCATTTCTTTCTTCGTCCAATGCTTACTCTTTTCGCCCTTTACCGACGCCGAAGAGAATCAGTTGTCAGTGATATTCTTGCGTGATGCTTGTCACGAAAGAGCAACTTTCATTTGTCGATGCCGAAAAATCGGTGCTCGGCGACCTCGGTTCTCTCGAGCGATTCTCTTTCATTTTTTAATTCTTCCTGATGTCGAAACTTTGAGCACGTCAGGGAAAAGTTTTGACTGTCGATTCTTTATTTAAATGTTAGTCTTTTAAGTTATGGGTTTTCACATATTCAAACAAACTTTGGAAGACTTAAAGAGAGTCAGAATGATAAGCAAAGGCAACATTGTCCATACTGAAGTCCAATCAGACAGTGCAAAAGTTCAAGTGGTACCCAAAAAGTAAAATTTGACATAGACTTTTTTAGGGTTTGTTGAGTGCTCAACACTACCTTCTTGTTGTAGTTATGCAACTGCACTTGTGACTGCAACCCCCCCCCCCCTTTTCCTGTCAAGCTAATTTTAGCACTTTCCCTTGATCGTTGGGCCTATTTTCTTCATGATCAAGTGCACCCAAGTCCAGCGCATCACCTGCTACCTTCAGATTGCAAGTTGGAGCACTTTGAAGTTTTAGGGTTTGTCGTTGTTGCTGGATGGCGTTGTTGTTTGTCGCTGCTGCCGAAGGTATGTACTTGTATATGTTAATTTATTTCATTATCATGAGGGTGTTTGCAAGAGAAGGGAATTTTGTCCAAGCAACAACTTAGATCCAGAGGGATCTTAGATCCAGTTCATTCAAAGGAACAACGCACCCTCCAGGTTTGATTGTTTTGATATACCTCTCGATGTTATGGAACCATTGCGATCTTATGTTTTTGATCTATTGGAGTTATGATCATTATACTAACCACATAATACTAGAGATGCATTTATTTATCTCCCCTCTAGGAGATATTCTTGTTTTGTTGTCTATTCTGGGCAGGTTATATTGCTAAATTCCATGGAGGTTGCCATGGAAATGTTGTTGTTCTCGTTTTCTTGTTCCTGGCAGGTTACCACGAAGGCGGGTCACCAGTGATAGCTCTGAGAGGGAGCTATAGTGACGATTGCAGAAAACAACTTTTAGATGATTTCTAGTTTGAGACATGAAGCAATCTGACAAGGAGTTTTGTACAAATTGACAGCTCAACCAGTTATGGCATAGGAGACTTGCTCATTTGCAATATAGAGCTCTTCTAGTTCCATGGAAGATGGTGACGGGGTTTCCACAACTCTGTGTTGAGCATAATGGAATTTGCAACGGTTGTGCTCTTGGCACGAATGCCAAGGAATCTTTTACGAGCAGTGACAGCAGATCCAAGGGGATCTTATGCATTCATATTTGTGTGGACCTATGATAGTTGCTTCCTTAATTGGATCTGGTCTCATGGATGAGACAGTGGCAGTCACTGTGACAAGTTAGACCCTTCAAGATATTTGGGTGTCATGTTTACATTCATGTACCCAAGGAGAAAAGGACGAAATTAAACCTTTCAGTCAGGAAGAGTACATTTGTTGGGTACCGTGAATCGTCGAAGGCATATCAGATCTATATCCCAGGTTAGAGACAGATTGAGGTGAGCAGGGATGTTTCCTTTGAGGAAGTAGCCTTTAGGAGATCTAGAGGATCTCACATGCAGATAGACAGTGAGACGCAAGAGGAGATGGTGTCTTCTCCCCCTCACCCTTCAATATTTTAGAGGGAGATAGTTGACCATGTTGATCCAGTTGAGTTTGTTGATCCAATTGATCCAATACATCCTATTGATGTTCCTAGAGATATTGTAGTAGGTTGGTAGAGGCCTACCTGGGCTCATCGGAGCCTACAGGAGGCAGAGAGATATGTGCTCCTCGTGGTACTTTCAGAGAAAGTAAGAGACCTCGGAGATTCTCAAGCTATGTTGCAACCATGAGCCACATCATTGATTCTGAGCCTTCAAGTTATGAGGAGCCATCTAGTCAGCCAATATAGAGGGATGCCATGATGGAGGAGTATCAATCCATCATGAAGAATGATGTGTGGGATATTGTTCTGAGACCCAAAGGGAAGTCTGTGGTGACTTCCAAGTGGATTTACAAGATAAAACATGCAGTTGACGGGAACATCGAGAAGCACAAAGCAAGATTTGTAGCCAGAGATTCTCTCAAGTGGAGGGAATAGACTATGAGGAGACCTTTGCTCATGTTGCTCGATATACCTCCATTTAGATGATTATTTCACTTGCTTCAACCTTGGGTTGGAGATCACATCAAATGGACGTGAAGACAACTTTCCTCAATGGCGAGATTGGAAGAGGTGTATATCGAGCAGCCAGATGGTTTCGTGATTCATGGGAAGGAGTCCCATGTATGCAAGTTGAAGAAGGCCATGTATGGACTCAAGCAGGCCCCTCGTGCTTGGTATGCAAGGATTGATGGATACCTAATGAGTTTGGTTTTCAGCAAGAGTGTTGTTGATGCCAACCTGTACTATAAGGTTGTTGATGGCGAGTCCCTGATTTTGATCATGTACATTGATGATTTATTTTTCACCAGAGCAGAGCATCTCATTGCTTGGTGCAAGCATGAGTTGGCCTTTGAATTTGATATGAAGGATCTTGGCATGATGCATTACTTCTTGGGACTTGAGGTGTGGCAGAGAACTAATGAGATCTTCCTGAGTCAGAGGAAGTACACAGTTGAGATCTTGAGGAGATTTGGAATATTCGACTGTAAGTCCATGACCACACCGATGGTGATGAATTTGAAGAAGCTGAATGGGTCTTCTTCTAATTCAGACTTGATTAATTTGACCATGTATCGACAGTTGATTGGATCATTGATGTATTTGGTTAACACCAGACATTATATTTTCTATGCAGTGAGTTCTCTTAGCCATTTCAAGAGTCAGCCGAGGCAGATACATTGGGTGGTTGTGAAGCATGTATTGAGATATTTGCAAGGCACGGTTGGATATGGCCTGAGACATGCTTCCAGCGTCGACATGAGACTGGAAGGATATGTTGATTCAGATTGGGCAGGGAGCACAATTGACAGGAAGAGCACCTCAGGGTGTTGCTTCAAATTTTGGATCTGTCATGGTTTCTTGGTGTAGAAGGAAACAGAGTTATGTGGCTTTGAGTACCACAAAAACCGAGTATATTGCAGTATGTATGGCAGTATGCGAAGCAATGTAGCTTTGGAAGCTCCTTGCAGGATTGTCTAATTAGATATTGGATCCCACTGTGATTCATTACATTCGAGATATGGTGCAAAGGAAGACAGTACTAGTGGAGTACCTTCCTACAGATGAGCATATTGCAGATGTTCTCACTAAGCCTCTTGCCAAGTCGAAGTTCGAGTACTTTCGTGATAAACTTGGAGTGGAATGCCCCTCTTGTTAAGAGGGAGTATTGATGATTGCAGCTTCGTGAGACATTCTTCTGTGACGATACTCCTCGATGGACTGAGTTGAGTATGACACTTATCGATGGAATGATAAGTTGTATTGGGTTGGTGCCCAATGACCTTTGGGTTGTAACCCATGTGGTTGAGATATCTCTCCGAGTCTGCTCTCCAAAGTAGTGGGTTGGGTCGACCTGTGAGGACACTCTCCATATCTTCTCCCCAGGGCAGTGGGTTGGGTCGACCTGTGAGGACACTCTCCATATCTTCTCCCCAGTGCAGTGGGTTGGGTCGATCTACGAGTGTGTTGTGTCTTCTCCCTGTCTTCTCCCCAATGGACTAAGTTGTGTTGACATGTGACGGGTCTTCTCCTCAGTTGTGTTGGGATGGGTCAACCTAAGACGGGTCTTCTCCCCAGGTGGATGGGCTGGGTCAATTTGTGGGGACGCCCCTAATCTTCTCCCCATATCGGGCTGGGTCAACTTGGAGAACGCTCCTCTGAGACAGAGTTGAGAATGACACTTGTCAGAGTAGTGACAAGTTGTCCTGGGGTGGCACCCAGTGTCCCATGGGAGTAGACCCTAAGGACATGTCCCTTGGGAGTTGACCAAGTGGACACGTCATGGGCGAGTAGGTCCTTGGCGATGCACTACAGGCGAGTAGGTCCTAGTTCCACACTACGAGCGGTAGGTCCTAGTGTATTCTAGTGGTGATGAGGCCCTAGAAAAGGTCCACATTGGGTGTAGCCATGTGAGACGTGATGATGCTACCAGTAGCATGGTTTGCGTGACCATGGCATGGTCAGAGGACCATGCCATAGCTTGCGAGGCTATGAGAACCAAAGGAAAAACATCATGGAGAATACCTCCCTGGCTAAGAGAGAGTGTTGATGGTTTTGGTAGCTGCAGGAGGTATTCACCTCCAGAATAACCTTTCTTATAGAAGAAGATGCCAAGACGTCAAAGGGATACCATTGAAAGAATTAAAGAAGCCCCGAAAGAAATCTATTGCTCTAGAAGTCAAGTCAGCCTGCCAGAAAAAGATAAAGTAAATATATTTTTCCAGAAAGGACAAGTCGACCCCACTGGAAAAGTTCACTGGTCAGATCAGTATAAATAAGGGTGGCGCCCTTCTCATTTGACACACTCTCATATATCATAGCGCAAGTTTGGAAGAGAGTTGCAGCTGCAACTGCAACTGCAACTGCAACTGTAACTATTGAAGGAAGGAAGGTGCAAGTCTTATATCTCTCAGTCTTGGTGGTGCGTTGGAGGTGGACTAGTGCTCTAGCACTTTGGCTAGGGTTTACATTGTTGAGTTATTGTTGGATTCTTTCTTATTGGTTTGCTCTAGTGAATAGAGCTTGTTCTTAATTATTCTGTATTTGGCATGGATCTTCTCTATAAGAAAAGGTGTTGGGTTTTCTCCCCTTGTGTAGGGGTTTCCCAAGATAACTACTATGCTCTGCTCGGGGGTGGCACTTGAGGATGCCTATGGTTGGGAGGCAATGAAAAAGCATTTCCTATGGAGAAACAAGCAGACCCATTTTTTTTGTAATTTGTGCTTGGTTAATCTTCTTGAGATCCTGATTATTTACTGCAATTGTGAACTAGTCTAGTATTCAAAAATTCAACATAATTAATGTAATATTAGGTACTTAAGGAGGCACCTAAGGGGGATAATTAATTTAATGTGGTCTTGATTATAGAATAAATCCCACTGGGTAGTTGGTGGTTAATAAATGTAATAATGAGGGATAATTAGCATATACCCTTTGGAATACTCATGAGAAAGTATATACACACATGATTTCATTGTATTAGAGATATGATGAATGTTTTAATGTAACAATCATGGCTTATGGAGTGAATCATTTCATAAAGAATAATTTATGCCTACCTTAAGGGTATTGTCTATAATCTTGGTGTTTATTTTTGAACGGATGTATTTTGTTATTTTGAAGCTCAAAGGTTTTATATTTTATCTACTAAGATTCACTACAAGTGGTATCAGAGCTCTTTCTTGGGCAAACAAGGAAGAATGTCTTTGTTTTTTTTGGATAGATTGCCAAGGGGAAAAATAGGGTTGTGACACTTAGATCTATTTTTAAATATTTTTATGTAAAATGTGGACAAACAAATTGTAGATCTGGATTTCTCTCAAAAAGATGTATGATTTCAAAAAACAATCACTAAAATTAAAGTCTAAGAAGTGAAGATATCACTAATTTAAACTCAATCATTTTAGGATTTTACTTTCGTGAGGGCCATGAGTATTGTAGGGTGGATGTCTTTTGACGGAACACCTAGATTTTAGCTAGACCAATACTAGTGGACACAAAGTGGCCATGGCACTGGCATTTCAAAACTGGGCTCATAATAGAGATTTTGAGAAGTATTGTAGAAGTAACAACTCTTTTAGGTTGGGACTTAAAATCCTCCTAAGTAATTCTTGTGGTGCACTTCAACTTTATCTATGTATTAGATCGTAGTAATACTAGTGCCATTAGAAGGTGGTCATGGAATTTCAAAATCGGGGTCAATAAAAATCCTAATCTCACAAATTAGATGGTCCTAATATTGAATAAAACATAAATTTGCAAAACTCAAAATCTCCCACTCATTGGAGATATAGGTTGGGCTTTAATCTAAAAGATGTTGCCATATGGTGGTAGTCACTTGGCCCTAATAAGAGGTTCTATTGTTTGGCCCTAATAAGAGGTTCTATTGTTTAAAGCTAGAAGTTGAACACTTATTTTTACGCAGGTGGTCTCATGCCATAACAAAGGATAAAGAGAGCCAAAAAGGTTTATTTTCATGTAAAACCTTCCTATTACAAGTTTCTAGATGTCTTCAACGGGAGAACGATATAATTTCTATAAACCCTAGCAACAAGCATAATTTCATAAATGTTCACTTAGCTAAAGCATTATAGGTCCCCACAAAACATTTCCAAAGCAAAAAGGTTGAGGGTGAGAATGTTCCAATTTATAAACATTCGAAGCTTACCATGGATAAATATGTTTTGCATTTAGATTTTCATGTTATAGAGGTGGATGATGTGGATATTATTCTTGGATATCCTTGGATGAGCTCGAATGATATTGTTAATAATAATGTGAAAAAGAAGTCTATTAAGCTTTGGTAAAAGAAAAAGAATATCATGGTGAAGGATATTTCTCTTACTAAACAAGGGCCCAAGGTGGTACAAGAAGTTGTAGAGAAACTAAAAGCAATACCTGCAAACACATCAGATGAGGAATTTAAGGCTAAATCAACAAAAGAGCCCACAGAAGCACCTAAAGGAGAGACCCAACAAGGGCATAATAAAAAGACAGAAGAATCTATAGAGTTGCATTCCTAAAAGGAACCATATTGCAAATGCTCTTAAGAAATAGGGCAAACAACCAAGCAAAAATGGAAGCCTTAATAATGGGCATTACTAAATCTCTAAAGTTGAGTTTTAAGGAAATGTTTTCTAAGGCAACTCAAAAGTTGTTATTGATCACCCAAATGGAAAAAATCATAACTCCTCATGGGAAATGTATAGCCAAAGTTCGCAATTTATGAAGGCCATGGGTAATTTTGATTTGTGCAGGTTTGAACACATTTAGAATTCAACCAATTAGTGAGTGTATTGTTTAGCAAACATGGCAATCTCCATAAAATTAGATCAAGTTATGTTAGAAAATTGCATCATTTTGGATGATAAACAATTGGAAAGAGGCCTTGGCAAATTTTTTAAGCCCTAGCGGTCCCCTCAACATTGAGAAACTGCACCCCAACCCCTTTCTTAACATTAATGACGTTGTGTAGGCAATTAATCTCTCATGATGGCAACCCCACCCCTAAGCTATGTTTATAGTAGGAAAGAGATATGGTGGTAAACTCCTCACATGAAGGGATGGTACAATCTTGTTAACAACTTTGTTACCACACATGTGAACTAAATGCAATTTGTCTTCATCATAGCAAGGGAATCCCATCACCTTTATGCATTCCATCTATTCTTCAACACTATGTGTCCACCAAGAATGGCATAATCATGATAATAGGGGAAGAGAATTTTCCCAAGAATTAGAACTTCAATAGTTGTAATGCTAGAGTAGCATGCAAACCTATTTCATACTCAAGGGCTAGTTCAATAATTTTCATGTCTCAATAGGGCTGAGAATACAACATTTGTATGAAGTGGAAACTTGTTTGCAAAGACACAATTGGGTTTCAAATAAACAATGTATCCCTTTATGTGCTAACTGGAAGAACACCTCACAAAGCAAGACAAAGAAACTTCCCAGCCACAAGTCAAATTTGAAGAGAGGGTAACTGCCCTTCTAGAATGCATATGTTGAACCATCAAAAGCAAAGGTAAGCAAGGGGAAGATTTCGAGCAAAAAAATCTCATTTATCTAGAAATCTTAATTAATGATGTGTACAATCTCATTTATCTAGAAATCTTAACTAATGATGTGTACAATGTTTGGTCTTCATCAAAGAGGAGCTTTAGTTCAAGATGAGAAGATGATCCCAAGAAAAAGTTGACTCCACAAGTATCCTAACATTTACTCAAAATTAAAGATATGTTTTGTTGACAATTTTGTTTCTATAGCTAATTTGTATTCTTAATTTTTAGGAAAGGTATTACTCTACAATGAATGTATATGAAGACTATTATCATTTTTGAATGCCAACGATAGTAGTGACGGTAGGATTTGTGAACTTCCATAATTTTGGAAGTTTTTCTCTCATCACTTGTACTACACACTCTAAGACAATAGAGTATATTATAAATAAAAATCTATTTTTCATCCAAAAAAATCCTCAAAGTATATATTAAATATACTCTTATTGGTTACTACATTAATTCAAAACAAAGGCATTGACCAACCAATTGGTAGACAACCACGGCGAGCAATATCCAGCCTGTTGTGCAGCATTGAATGCTACAGCAGGTTGATCAGGATCTGAATTGCTTTCAGATCCGACGGCCTATGATCCACCTGCCGCAGCATTCAATGCTGCGCAGCAAGCTGGATATTGGCCGCCGACAACCACAAGCCACAGACTTCAATAAACTAAATTAAATTAGTCAGTGAGCATCATCACGTGGATCACAGGTACACAACCATCTAATACATGCCAACCACATTGCACAATCATATTTTACGTAAAAATAGTCTTTCCAATACCAATGACACTGTAGCATTCAATGAGTCATTCTTAGAGTCAAACACCACATACCAATATTTCAAATCCTTTGGGTTCACATTGAAGCCACCAAGTGCCTTGTGTCCTCTTGATTGTTGTAACATCTCAATGGTTAAACAACTAATTTAGTCTATTCTAAGATGCATTATTCAAACCTTTTGGCAAGACCGCTTAAAACAATTAAATTTACAAATAATACGTGGACACTGTTAGGATTCACATATGTAGCTTTGTCCATTCGTGCTAACTTTTATATCAATGACTACATTATATTCAACTATGCACAATACAAGGTCAAACTCCTCCCCGCAATTATCAATGCAACTTCTAAAAACTCCACGTTGTTGAAAGTAATAGAATAAAACTTGCACGAGATATAAATTGTGCTTAGTTTATCATGGTTCATCATAACTACAATTATTGATCATGTTCCTCAAGTCCTTGAGTTTGAGGATAGTTTCAAATGCAATTGGATTTGATACATCTCAATGCATATATACGTTTTTTAAAAAGACACCCTAATATCACTTTAAGCTGTTTGGGGCACCATAAATCTAGAGTTCATAGTTGTATCAATTGGTCTTGCTTGCATGCCTTATCTCAAGGCATGCAAATATTAACTATCAGGATTTTCATTGTTTATCAAACATCACCTCCCAATGGTGCATCCACAGAATGCCTCTATATGCGAATCTCATATTATTATACAACGTTTCATACTAGGGTTACATTGACAAAATACCCCTTTGGGTGGTTCAGGTATCCGTATGGAGATGGTTTGTGGAATAGCTCAAATCCCCATGATTTAATGAAATCCCAATCACAAGGTCTTGTCAACTAGCACATTCCTCCCAAACACACTAGCACGCAAGCCTCCAATGAATGTGATTGTATTATCAAGCTATGAGCCTTGGTTAATGAAAAATCAAAAGCTTCCGAGGAAGTATGAAGTAGGTTAACCAGTAACAGGGAACTTAGAGACGAACAAATATTTATGCCAAGAAATCATATAAGACAATATTTCAATTTGATGAGTGGTGTGATACAAACTTATGTGGGGAAGAGTTTATGATGATTACAATATATGTTCCAAACATTGTTTCAAACCTTCAAAAAGGAGAGGTAAGAAAACAATGGTAGAAAGAAGGAAAGGATTCAAAGCAGTGTTGCAAACATCGGCATCGGCAAAATATCGCCGAGGGTCTGAACAGGAACATATCGGCAATATCGGGGAAAATATCGGAAAATATCGGAAAATGTCGTAAGAATGAAAAGCAATGTTGCAAGAATGAAAATATCGGAAAATATCGCAGACCCTGATTTTGAAGATAATATCGCCAACATCGAGATATTATCGAGATGTTGGTAACACTGATTCAAAGCCTCGGATGGAGATAAAGATTTCAATTTGCTGAACTACAACACGGTGTCACCATTTGTAAAAGAACTAAATTTCCTACTAGATCCCTAGATTCCTTACAGTTACGCATACTTGTGTCTATTCAAATTGAATATTACTCATTGTGGGGTCTAGGGACACATAATTTGAGATTGGCAAACTCTAGAGAGTTACTATATATTATGAGAAAACTGTAACTCTTTAGAACCTTACTGATTCCAGGAGCAACCTCATAGAGCAATGTTTTCATGGGGTGAAATAACCAAATGCCACTCAATAGCCTGTAGGGTTGAAATCTAGTGGAAAGGATGGTGGCATGTGGAGCCATCTTATAAGATTTGATTCCTGAAGGTATGTTTATCGCAGTTGGGGCCAACTGCAAGCCCTGGTTGGCTTTGATGGAAAAGTACCCCCTTGTCATAGTAGCTTTGCCAAAAATATGTTTTTTGTTGTACAAGAAAATGAGATTTGACTTTTCGTAGACAAGCAACATGGAATGTTGATTCGTCCTTCAAGGGATTGGGCACACTTGACAAAGCAAGTTAATTGAACAGATAGAACCTATTCTTTGTATGGCTGTAAAATGGAAGAAGTGGGGAGCATATAGTGGAAGAAATGATGGATGATCACTTCCCTGTAACAGCTTAAATACCACTCCAATCGATATGGAAACAAAAAATGCCTGTTTCCAAAGGTTCATTGGGCATAAAAATCTCAAGAATGAATTTCTAACTTCTAGGCATTTCATACAATATACACATGATGTTAACAGGAGCTTGCCTGGTTGATGAAAGCAAGGTGTTGATAATGCCCCCACCAAGATTCAAATCTCCCCAGCTACATGTTTACCCCTTGAGGACCACTTGTGCTTGCGCTTGCAGTTTAGGAAAGGTGCAAGTCTTGAGAGACTTTTGAAAAATAGATACTCCCGTAGATTCTGATTTAAACGTTACATGCTGGCTACATTAATTATAGTATCCCAGATTTGGGCATGGCGAACATGCCACATTGGAATAGAAGGAACCTAGTCCAAAAAGAGACATACATGAGAACTAAAAAAATAATTAGAACAGTTTTAGGATATACCATACATCAACTGTAATATGAGACACTCAAGTATGAAACGCACTGCTTATGCCTACTTTTCTGATTTTCATTTATTCTTCAGTTGAAAGGTATTGTATTTATTACCTACTATTGCATATGCAATTAAATTGTTAGTACAGTACATTAAGAATCAATAAGTTTGATAAGTGTGAAGAGAAAAGGTATAACAGTACTACCGATATATACCAATAGTTAAGTGTTCAGTAAGCAATACATTCTTCTACAAGATTGCTCATTATATTTGCTTACGATATCTACCCAGGAAATGTGTTCAAACTTCAAATTTTTTACATAAAGATTTCTATAGAAACACTAAGAAAAGTTACTGCTGAGAAAAACTCCAGCAGAAACTCTTTGCAAGAAAAAAATCATAAATATTGCAGCCAACATGCAGTTTCTAGGACCCAAAAAGCTAAATTTCATTTATTTTATCCCGCAAAAGAATCCATGCTTTCACAACCTTGTTATAACACCAGATATTCAATTGTACATGGAAAGTGTATAAGATACCACAGTCAACATGCAGCCAATGGTGCTCCCAGAATCATCAAAACCTTGAAAATTAACTTGCCTAGCAGACCAGTAATCTTTTATAACTCATTCAAAAAACAATTGAACAAACTGTGCAAAACACTGATATTAAAGAACACGGGGATCTTAACTGTCACAGCTAGCATGTACTAGATCAATCTTTTCTAAAAAAAACTTCAACCAAAAAATGTGATGCTATGCTTCTTTTAGACTTCTGGCCTTTACTTACACCGTAACAGTGTTCACATAAATCTTGTAAACAGTAAAACATAAAACAAAAAATGGAAAAAGCATAAAGCATCGCTATGAGATGAATGAACCTGTTTTAGAACCATATATACAGAAAGGCATGCCAAGGGGAGTAAGGAAACTGAGGAGACTATGCAAACAACATCACAGACAAAAGTCTAAGGCAATCGAGAACATGAAAGAAACGACTGCTGGCCTTTACTTACACCGTAACAGTGTTCACATAAATCTTGTAAACAGTAAAACATAAAACAACAAATGGAAAAAGCATAAAACATTGCTCTGAAATGAATGAACCTGTTTTAGAACCATATATACAGAAAGGCATGCCAAGGGGAGCAAATAAACTTAGGAGACTATGCAAACAACATCACAGACAAAAATCTAAGGCAATCGAGAACAAGAAAAAAACGACTTCAAGATTAAGGCATCCAAGACCAAGAACAGGAACAGTTATAAATAATATACAAGGGAAGGAAGAAAGTGTGCTTCCCAATTAACAATCATGTGGCACACTTAACTCATAGGAAATTCAAATCCTTAACAATAACATAAAATTTCTCCTGCTTTACGTTAGTCGTCCTCTAAATTCTAATCTATCTGTACATTAACATGCAATAAGAAAACTTTTGCAAAAACAATATTATAATATAGATAAAGTCTTATAAAGAAATCTGAATGTTTCATGCATATAACAAAATCATTTATCTCCTGGATGCATCTTAAACACGCTTCAAAAACACTTTCCCAGTAAAAACAACCCAACTAAAGTTGTTCGCTACTTTCCTTGAATCCTGGAAAATGTGTTTGTTAAATATTTTCAGGAACATTGCAGTCACCATCTTCAAATATATTCCAGTTTATCTCCACTTTAGCATAAGCAGAAAAAGTAGCTGTTTTTCAGGGGAGCGAAAAAATAGTTATCAACTCCTGGAAGCAAGAAGCAAATTGCTTGAATTTCATCAATTAGCTCTCAGGTTCAGTAGTTGCATTTTCACAAGACTGAGAAAACAGAAATGAAAATGAATGTCTTTGAAATAGTAAATACCAAAGACTATGCAGTTTGGTGATGCATTGCTGCCCTACAAAGATGTACGGAAATCATTCACCATGAAAATTTTCTGAGAGATTTACGGATTTGGATGATATACACTCACTAGGATCAGGTCACACACCAAATGCACCCTTTCTCTCTTTTCCAGATGAAGCCACGGCAGGAGGCACTGTTTTTGTTGCTGTACCCTCTGAGCATGCAGAAAGTCCACTAGAGGTGACTGCCATATCACCCTTCAAACCTTGACAATGGCCTGAGATCTGGCCACACTCACCATTCCAACGTGCACCACTATCACGTTCATGTTGCACACCACCCTCACTGTTTGATGCCAAAGTCGGGTCGTGGCAAGCTGCATCTGCATTGCACCAGGTATTGCAGGGATCCAGGACATATCCCCCAGGCATCGGTTGCCGGAATGGTGCATCATTGCAAGTTTTATCCATTCTAATTGACTTTTGGTAGGGATAGGACCCCAATTCCCCATCGATCCGGCCCCTAAAATCAGCCAGCAAACACTTCAATCTTGCAATCTCAGCCTCTAAAGCTGCTTGACCCTGTAATCTCCTTAACAACTGCTGATTAAGAGTGGTCAGATGCAAAACCTCCTCCTCCAGAGAGGCCGTCCGAGCCTTCTTCTTTTCCCTGTATTTTCTAACTGCCTCTCTATTACCTACTGGTCGTTTTTTTGGCTTGGAAGAACTGTTTTGTGGAGACTCAGCCGTGTCTGCAGACTTCTCGCCGTCGGGAGCAGCAAGGATTTTTGTGTGTGTGTGGAAGCATGTGTGTGTGTGTGTGTTATCCGGCCCAGGAGGGTTGCAGGTGTGGGTATGAGTGCAGGCATGAGTAGTGTCCCTCAAAATCTCCTCGAAAAAGCTCTCCATGGAGGATCCATTACCAAGATCATCTACCATATTGCTGCTAAAATTAATGTCTCCGCCATCTACCATGCCAGCCATTTTCTAAGCCCTTGACTTCAATATTTTTTTTTATAACAAACCATACAATTTGCAGTTAGACGTTTATCAATCCATCAATTTTCTAATCCCTTAACTTTAATATTTTTCTATAACAAACCAAACAATTTTCTATCAGAGATTTATCAAGCTAAACTTAATTGCCATATGCAATCTGCTGAGAAATTTGTGTCAACCAGATCCATATTTTGATTTTCGTTCCCCACCCAAAAAAAATGTCAAACCCTGACCCTAACCCTAACCCAGGCTCTCAGGAGAAATGCTTCAATATACTCCCATCCACTGACCCGCAGATAATTGTTTGACATCCATTTTGATCCCTCCAATGTACTGACCAGAGCTAAACAATGGAAGATGTCCACAATGACCCCAAAAACCCCAAAACTATACTCAAGCAACTCCGAAAAAAACCATCAGATCATCTAATCTAGAAGAATTCAGCTAAACAACAAACCCTAATGACCCTTTCCTACACAATTTTAGAGATATGTAACCACATATTCCGTACAAGTGTGTTTCATAATGCTTCCCCAGTCTTTCCAAATCCCTCAAAATCCCACATTATTTTCGCACATAGTGTTCATTCAAAATCAGAGAATCCAATTGATTAAAATGCGAGGGGGGATTACAAAACATGCCTTATCTGTATCGAAAAGAATCCCACCTCGATTCATTTTCTCTGCAACTCCGTCCTCGCCATGAACAGTGCTCGCAGAGCTGTGTCTGCAACTCCAGAACTGGATATTTGTGTGGGGTTTCAAAATAAAGTAAAGCATTATATTCGAACACCTAAAGTGTAGACACGTAATAGATACGCCCTTAGATTTTGTGAAAACATAAAAATAAAAAATAAAAACACGTGGATTGTCATCGACGGTAAATGGGTGGAAGTTTACCATGATTGGTCCAAATGGAGTCCAGCAGGGCCGCGCTGTACTTGAACTATCACTGTGTTGCGCTGTCAGCGCTTGCGTTATGTTGACCCTCCATCTAGACACCACCATCGTGGAAGGTTCAACTTTATGTCACTTTATATATTATATATATTGTATGAAAAATAAAAATAATAATTAAAAAAAATCACTTTGCATTTGCTTTTGATGATGAGTGACGTCTATCACATTATACACTTTTACATTAAAAAAACAGTTCAGCTTCAAAATTGAATACTTATACTCTCAAAAGTTAATGATATTTCCGAAAAAACAAACAAAGAACTTTAGAAAGATAATAAATTATTTAGATTTATTTATGCAATAAATTATTTAGATTTCTTTATAATTTTATTTTTTGCATTCTAAGATTATCATAGTTTTGATGACATAGAAGGTTTTTGGTAAATTGTGATTTAATTTGAATATACTCAAGACACTTCAGAGGAAAGTAATTTTCATCTTCAACCCTCTAGTGTCACAAAGATGACAGATCCTTTCATCTCACGGTGTTTTGGGAATTGTCCAATGCCCAATTTTATTATGCAACTCGTGAGAGTTGGTTCGAATCTTACCAATGTTGATTTTCTTATTTGCCCTAGTCAAAACTAGAGGATATTTTTTATCTTCTAGATTATGATTGACCACCTCCTTCTAGTACATTAACTTCCTTTTATCCTCTAATTCTTTATAGCACCAAATATTCTCCTTAAATTTAAATGTAATAAGAATTATTTATTTGAGAGTGTATGTTTTCATAATTAGTCTTAATTGTTGTAACAATTTGTGTAACAATATGTGAATTTAAACTCTGTGAAGAGTTTTGAAACTTCCAGCATTTCTAGTGGACACTCCACCCATCATCAAGGACAACATAAGCTGAAATATTCGAAAAGAGTATGCTGGAGAATAGATTTGTAAAGTAAGAACAAAGAGATAGTCGTTGGAAAAATTTCCAACATTAAAATAAGAAGTCTTGATGAGAAATCTTGATATTAGGTTAATGGTTGAGAATATTAAAATTTGGATCTTACTAACAAGCTAACAATTGAGAATATTAAAATTTGGATCTTACTAACAAGCTAAACATTGAGAAAATTAAATTAAAATAAAAAATCTTAAAACAAGTTGATTGATAAGAGATAATGTGCACCAAAAGATGATAAAAGAGAGAGGGAAAACCCATATTAAAATCTTTGCGTAAAGAGGCACTCTACAACCCAGTATGGGAGAGATGTTCATGTAACGTAACGCATTAAAATAATAATAAAACATTGAAATAGTAATAAAAAAATTAATAATATATATATATATATATATATATATAACCAACCTGGATCCAACTTAACTCTATATCAATCAAGAGTAGAGAGAGATCAAATTTCTTGAGGTGCAAACCTTTAACCTTTCTTCAAGTTTTGCACTCTAGAAAAGGTTTACACATGGAGAGATTTGATCCCTTTTGACACTTGATAGATCCAGAGTTAAGATAGATCTACGCTGGTTTAGGAAGATTATTAAGGTGGATTCATGTAAAATGAAAATATTCAAAATAATAATTATTTAATATTTTAAATTATTTTTTCCATTAAATTTAAACATTTGTAGTCCTTGGATTTAAAAAATAAAATAAAATTCAAAAATATTTAATATAAAGAGAAATCTATCTCCTTTACAAACTGTTAAAATTTGTTATAAATGAACAAATTTTATTTTGAATAATCTACTTAGCACACATCATCTCGGGTAATGCTCACACGGATGAAGAAGTGGGATTAAAACCAGTGAAATGAAGGAATGGAATTAAAACAAATGAAATGAATCACTTCAGGTGATGCTCATGGGGGTGAAGAAGTAGGATTGAAACCAGTGAAATGAATCACTTATGAGGCTTGCACCCTGTAACAAGACTTCTTGGGAGGTCACCCATCCCAAGACTTCCTTTGGCTCAAGCATGCTTAACTATGGAGTTTTTTCCACAATCAAATCCACTTAGCTTGCACCCGATAACCAAGACTTCCTGAGTGGCTCAAGTGTGCTTAACTGTGGAGTTTTCCCATAATCAAGCCCACTTGGCTAAGTGGCTTGATTATGGGAAAAAATCCATAGTTAAGCGTGCTTGAGCCAAAGGAGTCTTGGGATGGGTGGCCTCCAGGGAAGTCCTGGTTACCGAGTGCAAGCCCCAAAAGTGATGATTGATACTATGTGATTCATTTCACTAGTTTCAATCTCACTTCTTTACCCATGTGAGTATCACCCAATGCAATGAGATAATCCCAAAACTAATATCTCATATATTAAACTATGGAAACCCCATGATACTTAAACGATAATTGTTATTGGTTACAATGTCAACATGATTAAGATAAATAAGTCATAATCTAAATTCTCAGATCATTCCTCTTTGTTTTTGAAGAGGAAGATGATCAACCCTTTGAAGAAGAACAAGAGCTCCCTTGTAGATCCATTGAAGTACAGTCAGTTGAAGCGGATCTTGTTGAAAATCAAGCTCGTGATGAAAATTTACTCAAAGGATTGATCCTTGAAGAAAGCTACCAAGAGGAAAACTAGCAAATCTTTGATGATGATGTCCTCAGCAAGAAAGTAAGTTGGGCGCTTGAAGAAATCGTTGAGGAAGAGTACTCCAATTAAGCATATTAGGATCCAAGGAAGGATTTTTCATTTGATGAAGATGGAGCCGCTCAAGTTTTTATTCCCCCTACACATGGAAATGAAGAAATAGTGAATAATACAGATGGATTCATGATGGAACACTTGGATGCAATTGAGGAGTGCATTAATGATGTTATACATGTCGGGAGACGTAGATGGGATGTCGGTTACTTCAGTTTTAATGGAGATCCCATTTACGATGTTGAAGGTTGCTTTCGAGGGAAGAATGAATATTTTTGGCCTTCAGAGTACTTGTCTACATGTTTACCTGATTCAGATACTTGGCGATACGATGATGATATGGTCACAGATTTGTTTCAGCCACCTAGGGATGATTTGTTGCAACATACTCACGATGATTTTCAGATATACCTTGGAAATTAACATAGTTACCAACTTAACAAGAACTCTACAGAGTTCTCGTTTTTGGGGGGGTCACATTTTTACCCCATTTTTAAAAATGGTGCTACCGGTAGCACCCCCCCTACCTTTTTAGGTGGTTTTTTGATATTTTAAATTTTCTTATCCATATAATGAAGTGGCCAAACTCCAACCATATGACTTGTATTCATGGGCTAGGTAGTAGTGTCATAGATTATGTGATATCCGATATCCCCATTTCCAACCAAATAGCAACTTTTAACCTTTTAAATGACCATGAACCTGACTTTGATCATAAACCTTTAACCCTAACTCTAAACTTTTTCATGAACAGGAGCGCCATTGAAGAGAATTTTGATAATCAAAGACAATTGTGCTTTGACAAAAGTAAATTTGACCTTTTCTTAAAGGATTTAAATAGTAAATTACATCTCCTAACTTATAAGGACAACATTGAAGAACTCTATCATAATTTTACAACTACTCTTTCCACTTTTATTAACAAGTTCTCTTTCGAGGTGTCCTGTAAAAAGAATAATAGAACGACCAACCCTTGGTATGATAAAGAATGTAAAATTTCTAGGGAATCCATTAGGGATGCTTCTAATGATTCCTTAAAACTCGATAAGATCAATGCGTACAAATCCCTAATTAAAAGGGAAAAAATGTACAATAGCAATAAAAGGCAAGAGCAGCTTTCACAACTATCTAAGTTGGATCCTAAAAAAATTTGGAGCCAAATTTTAAACTGCAATACTAAAGAAAATAATATGATTCCCTTAAGGGATTGGAATTCCTACCTTAAAAGTCTTTACGAGTTCCCTAATGCCATGGACATCATTCTTATTGTCCCTACATAGGATGCAATTTTTTCTTTAGATGACATAGAGTTTGGGGTTAAGCGGCTTGCAAATGGGAAAGCTAAGGACATTGAAGGCTACCAAGCTAAAAATTTTAAAATCGTAGGGCCTATCCTTATCCCTCACATACACAAGCTCTTCAATTTAGCATTCAAGTAGGGCTTCCCCTAAACCCTGGACTCAAAGCCTCATCGTTCCTATTTTTAAAAATGGGGATAGAAACATTCCCTCTAATTATAGGACAATTATGATTAGCCCATTTTAGCTAAGCTTTATGGAATTATTTTGGAAAAGAAGATTAGCCTTTGGCTAGAAAGTCACGGTAAACGAGTTAAAGGCCATGCCGATTTTAGGAGATATCATTCAATTGTGGACCATCTTGTTAGCTTTAGGATCATTGCAAAGGAGTTCCGCAATACTAAAACCAATTTTTGTTGTTGTTTTGGACTTTAGAAAAACTTTTGACATGGTTTCTAGGAAAACCTTTGGAATAGGTTGGAAGAGATAAAAGTGCCTTTCGAGTTGAGGGCTATTGCAATAAGGATGTATGAGAATGTTATTGCTAAGTTTAAAAACATTAAGGGCTAGTCAAAAGAGATTAACTGCAATATTAGAGTCAAATAAGGTTGTCCCTTGTCCCCTACCCTTTTTGGCATATACATTGACAAGTTAGAAGATTGTTTGGAAAAAGCAGGATGTGTCAGCCCTAATCTCACGGGTATAGTCATCAATCTTCTTCTTTATGTTGATGATATCATTCTTATGGCAAGGAGTCCCCATGATCTTGAAAACCAACTAAGAATCCTCAAGGAGTTTTGCTCCAATATGGGTATGACTGTTAATATTGATAAGACTAAGGTCATGATTATTAAATCCAATAAAATCACTTACGATACCTTTGTATATGACAACAACAACTTGGAGGAAGTGACTTCATACAAATATCTTGGAATTGATATTCAACACAAACTCAACTAGAATTATAGCATTGAGAAAAGGATTATTGGGGGATGGAAAGCTTATTATGGGCTTGAAAACAATTGTAATTCAACCGATCTTTGGATTTGGGATAAGAAGAAACTCCTCTTTGAGACTCTTGTTACACATGTTTTTATTTATGGATGTGAAGTTTGGGGTTGTAGTATCTCTTGTAAATACTAGAGAAAGATAGAGAAAATACAAAAGAATTTTATAACCTATAATCTCAAAATTAAAGGAAATACACCCTATCCCATCCTCCTCTTAGAAAGAATCCTCTCCCCCATTGAGAGCATGACTATGACTAGATACCTAATGTATAAGAACAAGTTTAAAAACATGGAAGACAAGAGGCTTCCTAAAATTGCTTCAAAATCGAGTCGTAACCACCATCGACTCAAGCAAGGATGGCTAAAGATGCCCAGTCTTAGCTAAACTATTAGGGAATCATGGAAGACACCATTTTGCATAATAAATATACTACTAAAAATATTATCAAATCAAAATTTAAGGAGAAAATGTGGTGTGATAAAGAGTTAGAGGAAAAAAAAAGTTAAGGTATTATAAGGATATAATCAACCCTAATCTAGAAGATCAAAATTATATATCTGTTTTGATGAGTGTAAAGAAAAAAATAAGCATTGTTAAGATAAGAAAAAGTTATCACGAGCTCCGATATTGTTAATGGACAATTAAGAGAAATGATTTTGACAGGGTATTGAGACGAAGTTGAGGAGCGTATTATCCGACGACCTCTATTTTTGTAGGTTTACAGGCTGTTGCAAAGAGTAGAATGGTAAACAAAGGGGGAGGGAGCGGGACTCCCTACTACAATAAAATAGTGGTTGATAGAGGGAAAGGTCCACGCAGAGGAGGTTTCAAGGCCCCACTACTGGGGACATTGGGATCGATGTCAGAGACGCAAGGTGAGGATAAGCATGAAAAAAGAGAAAAAGTAGGAGAGGAGAACAAAGAGACCCAAGGCAAGGCGACAGACCCATCACATCCAAATGGGGTGGGAGGGAGAAACCTGTTATCCCCAATTTTTAGGGATAACTAGGAGATCATGTCTCGAGGCCCATAGATCCTAGACATGGAGTACTAAGAGCAGGATTGACCTAAGCATGGCCCTGGAGGGCCCATCCTTTTCTTCTTCCATCAACTTTGTCTTGTCAGTAGTAGCAGCATCCATCACCATCGGCTTGGTCTTGTATCAGAAGAGGTTCTTGCTCCATGAGGTAATTGGTCCAGGTATCATTGTATGTGTCACTTTTATCATTGAAACCTTTAAATATATGCATCTGATTCCTTTTATCTCTAACAACTGCTTGGATCTTACATTAGCCCACTCGACCATGCTTGGGGAGATTGACAGGGTGACCTAGCAAGCCTATGCCCATAGGCCTTGCTTTGCCACTGGGGGGGTTTATGAAAATTCATCGTCCGCTCCCATCATAGCACCACCATTTCATCTTAACTCCCACTCATTTATCCCATTCCCCTTGTCTAGGCATTGGGTTGACCTATTTGTAGGATTGCACCTTATCTCGTGGGAAGAAGGGGCTAAAGGCCCAGAAGGTAAAAGCAGCTGGTAAAAGATAAAAGCCTAGAAATAAAAACTCGAGATGCTTCGCCCAGGGATCCTCGAGAAGGCAATAAAAGGCCTATCAACAAGAAACAAGAGGGACCCGGAAAATAACAAACAAAAGCTAGTCAAGAGGATAGGGGGTCTCATCATGAGCCAGCCTATTAGGTTCATGGGTGCCTAACAGTATGACATTGCCACCATCTGGTTACCACGCCAGGGAAATGACCTTTGGTTGCATGGCCAAGGGAAAGGGGTCCTTGTCACGAGCCAACCTTCTCATCTATGTGAAAGTACTTGTGGGTAACACTGTCAGCTCTGGTCACCATGCCAAGGCATTGTCCTGTGGTTATCCCTTGAATAAAAAGAAAAATAAGAAGAAAAAGCAAATATAAAAGAAAAGAATAAAGGCAAGAACGGGCTTGGAAAAATTACATCCATGACAGGTACAACTCGCCTTCTACAAAGGCACCCACAAATAACATTATGCATCCCTGGCTCTCACTCCACCCACATGTCTGGACATCCCCTAGCCACATCACCTCACTTACATGGATTGGATGAAACCTTCCTGGAAACTTTCCTTTTCTTGTGGATACTAGCCCAATAGGACATCTTGTCTTTTTTTCTCCAATCTTATATTGTAGGTTTTTTTAATGTCTTTGAGCTATTGATCGATGTATCAGGGTTTTTATCCATATCTTTAATAATATTAATGATGAAATGTGATTGACATTACTATGATCCCTGTGACTAATGAGCCCATGGAGGGCGTAGCTTTTGATGTGCAGGACCATGCCTGACGTACAGGTACCATTTGGACTGGTACACATGGGCAGATGATCAGTTCGGACCTCCATGGGGCTGAAGAGCCCACCAGATGGATGCTAAGACCCCATCAGGGGGCAGAGATAGGATGGTGGTTGATCAGGATTTTGCACCGAAGAAGAAGAGGATGTTTCATCAGAGGCACTTTGGCAGAGCCCGACCTAGGGGAATTGACCCACTTCCAGTGAAACGTTTTCTTTGGATGCCCCAGGACGTCACCTATGAGCTCATGACGTCCCCTTGAGCATGTAACAGTTTGACAGGGCAGTTGGCACGTGTGGCATGATGGAGAGGCCCAAAGAGGGCCAACGTTTTGCTCTTTATTGCTGCATTTGCCCTAAAAGGGGCTAACGTCTCCCTTAGAAGGGGTGACATCTCACCTTTTGCTCAATTAGGGTTTTAAAATGAACATTTAATGCAAAATAGTATTATTTTGGTATTCTGGCCTTGTCAACCTTTTTATGACCTAAAAAGTTAAATTAGGTCATTGATACACTATATATTGAGGGTTTTGACTCTCATTTTATCATCATTCATCACTCACTCATTAGTGAGGTCTGATTTTGAGCGCCCTGTTAGGGTTTTTGGCTAATTTAAGAGAGGTGCACTTGTTGAAGGAAGACCTTTTTTTGGCATTTATGGTGTTTCTCTTGAAGGAAGGTGTTACAACTAGGGTTTGCATGGTTATGTCTTCATGAATTGTAAGTGTTTTCTCTGCAAAACTTCTTATTGAATGGTTGTAGTCTAAATTTCTTGCATATTACTTATAAATTCGATGAATCAAAACCCTAGGTGACAAGCACATTTAATTGGTCCTTGTCTCATGTCCCCTGATAGAGAAATTTTCAGCCATTGAAGAAGGAAGAGAGAGCCTGGCCATAGCTACACTCTCATTTCTTCTTCTCCCTAAGCTAGCCATACTATCTAGAAGCCAAAGAGAGTGAGACATCCTTGGCCTAGCTCTTCTACACCATGGTCGTACCATTCTAGGGTTTGCTGAAAAGGCCTTGCTGTAGCAACACCTTGCCTCTTCAAACCCTCATGATTTGGTTGTCTTTGCTTTATCTTCAGCTAGCCGTTTTGCCAATTTGATCTAAAGAAGGAGGAGAGAGCATGAGGCCTTGCTTTATCAACACCGGAGTGAGCCTCTCTCCCCTAGGGTTTTGTCTCTGAAGCCCTGCTATTGCAGCACTTCAGAACCCTTCCCTCTAGTCTTTAGTCATCCTCCTTCAACTCTTGTGTCCTTCTTGTTGACTCCATTAAACCCTAAGGCACTGATCTAAGCCTCCAATGTTGAAGTGATTTGATCCAAAAACTCTCAAACTTCTTTCAAAACTAAAACCCTAACTACAGTAACCCTAACCTGCTAACCCTAGAATGTTGACGTCACCCTTGGTTATTTCATCTTGATGCAACAACGTTTCGTTTTATAAGCAATTGAATGGTAGTTAAAGGCATTTATTAGATGGTGTGTTGATTTGTTACATTGAATGCCAAGTCATTTTAGTATTTATTGAGGAAGTGATATTATTTGCATTGCTATATTGATAAACATTGACTTCGTCAATATTTATTGCCATAATTGCTTATTTAAATATTAGATAGTCACTAATATACATGAAGTACTAACCAAGACCTGCATATATCAGTGTGTTGTTGTTTTGTTCTCGGGTAGGAACTCTACTTGGTTATTATTCATCTTTATTTGCTGTTTAGCCGGGACTATCTCTTGGTGGTAACTTGTGAAGGGGGAAAACTTGTCTTTTACCTACTATTCTTTGCCTCTTCAAAACTCCAGGTTACCGGGGACGTCTCCCTTGGGCCTAACCTCCCGAAAGAGAAAGAACCTCCCCATCGTGGTGACATTGGGTGGGATAGATTCCTGTTACGCCAGTTTGACCTACAAACTTCAAGCTTTTGTCCTTCCTACAAACTGTGCGATAACATTTTGGCACCAATGCCGAGGAACACTTAGTCAATTCTGCTCAAACGAAAAATCTTTTCGTTAAGCCTTGCCTCAGAGACCTTTTCTTACAAGCTTACCTGGAAAATCCACTAGGGTGTTTTCCCCTTTTCTTTGATAGTTTCAATGAACTATCTGGCGACTCCACAAACTAAAAAGAGGTTCAATAATCCTCCTTTGTCTTCAGAAGGAAGCCTCCCAAGAAATCTCCTGTTGTCAAATCACTTTTTGGGAAGAGCCTTCCTTTAAGAATCATGTCTAGCTCTCAAACCGCTACAATGAACCCAACCAACAATCAAAGACAATGGTCATCTACTCTTTTCAAACCGTTAGACATGTCAGCCATACCAGGCTACCCTAGGCAAATGCCACCCAAGTATGAGAAGTGGTTGCCTAAATTTATCGATACTGATGCAATCAATGCCGAAGAGCACGTGAGCAACTTTTGGGCATTTTTCCAGCTTCACCCCATTAGTGATGATGCTGGAGATCTAGTCATGAAGTTGTTCTTCGCTACTCTTTATGATGCCTCAAGGCGTTGGTACCTAAGCCTTCCCGATGGAAGCATCAAAACCATGGATAGACTTGAAGAGGCCTTTCTCAAAAGATGGAGTGTTAAAGAAGACCCTAATATGCTTCTCACCC
>JASDQU010738990.1:127759-142577 GCA_032191745.1 Picea mariana | reverse complement strand
CCTTGCATCTTTCAATAGATCCACATGTGTTATACTTTTCCCACTCACACTAACATCCCAGAAGATTTCTTCTTGTAGGTAATGGGGTCAATCACGAAGTATGATTCTTCATCAATGTCTCAAACTCACCAACCATAGTTGTGTTTCACTCTTCAACATCTATCCCACTAAAATCACTTTGACACACTCATTGGATCTTTACTACTAGTAAGGACAATATCTCTCTCTTATTTCTTGGATGTTGAAAGATACTCTAGAGTCTATTGGAAAGGAAACAAAATACCAACTTTTGTAGCTCAAATGGATGAAGTCCTGGAAAAATTTATATACAAGATGTGCGGTGCATGTGACCATGTTATTTAGTTCTTGATTAATATTCCTATTCTTTTTCATAAATGTAAAGTTGTTCTTTGTTCTCTTTTATGTCTTGTAATCAACTGAATTTTTAAGTAAATCACCCATGTGACTAGAATAGTGATCGAGGTTCAATCCGTTCATTATTGTTAGATTCCTTAATAATGCACAGTATTGTTCAATTTATTCATCTTGGAAAGAATTTGGACAATGCTACAACTGAAATTTCGTTGTAGTAATAAATAATATCCAATTTTTGTCAGGGTCAGTGGGTCTAAGTATGGGAAGCCATTTTTTCAGGATAGTGATGGGACACATAATGTCACATCATGCAACATCTCATGATGACTTTTGGCATCACTTACATCTACATTTTTCCCATTTGGAGTACAATCACACACATGGACAAGGATTTTAAGACTTTGTCTTGTGAAATTAGACTTGGCATCACTAGATACACATTTTGGTCAGTTTGTGCAAAAAACCCAGTTTAGGTACTTACCTACACCTAATGTGTAGGAAAATCCTTCCCATACATTTTCCCATGTGCACCTTGAGTGTAGGAAAATTGTATATGACATTTTGGATGAGTGATGTGTGTGAGTTACTTGAAGGTGTGAGCCCAAAAGCACTGAAGCACATGGTAATAATATCTCTAACTAGTTTCCCTGAATAATGAAGAAAAATGATCGAAATAATTACAAGTGTTGTGCCCTACCTTGTCTTGAATAGAAGTGAATTGGATATGGATAAGGTAAAATAAGATATCATAATTTTATTATTCTCCAACAAATGACCATGAATAGGTTGAAGCAACTACTAGGTACATCATAATCAATCCACAAGTGGGAGTGCAACTGCAACACCTATGAAAGTAGATATAATCTATGAGATCCAAGACCTAGAAACTAAATAAAGTCTATCATCTAATAACGAGATACAAAGAAGAAAGAGGTCTAGTTAAGAGCTCGAGAACTTGGAAAAATGTCTCAATTGAAGATGTTTCAGGAGGGTGCTTATGGTCTCATCCAATAAATCTTGGATGCAATCAATGCCAATTTTAAGATCTAAGTTTATACCCACTAGAATATTTTATGGTCTCATTTGTATCCAATAGTTAAAACTTGTGCTCAATGGGTGTGTTTGTTCCCTATAGTTCTAAGTCCTAATCTATGCCCAACATTTATTACAAAGTTATGTGTCCCTTGACTTTTTTATAAGCTAACAAAAATATAAGGGATAAAAGTGACCTCTATTCCTTGGAAAGGGTTTTTTTTTGGGTGCAAATGGATTATTAGAGAGGAAGTCATGCATGGAATGTGACCTATCAATATCCTTATACTTTTGGAGTTATTCATTGATAGAATTGTGTGCACTCCTATTTAGGAACATCCTATGATGAACATGTTTGAAGCGTCCTTTCATAATTGATGAATCAATAATAAATAATCCATAATAGAAGTGGCAGTGCAAAGATTAATATCTCCTAAGCTTGATAGAAGTGGTGGTCAAGATAAACACATATGAACATTGTGGTGAAATATCACCAAAACTTATAGAGGGATATGCAAGTCTACAATGAGAACCTTGACAAACACAACCCCTAATGCTTGCAACGTTGTCTAGAGGATGGAAAAGTTATGTTTCTTTTTCCAAATATGTAAAGTTATTATATTACAATTTAATTAATACATTCTCCTATTATTATATATGGTTTTATACTTTATCAAAAAAATCACCAAGACTTTACAAGGTTTTATAATTCAGTGAAAGATTCGCCAAGATTTTACAAGATTTTATAATTCGGTGAAAGATTCGCCAAGATTTTACAAGATTTTATAAAATAGTACAAGATTAGCCAAAACATTATATATACATATTATATTATTGATAAAATAGCCTTTGAATTTTCCTATGTATCATGGGGATTCGCCCATTTATTATACATATAAATTTAGGGGGGTTCTTAAAGTCACTCCTGGACTGATCATGGTTGTTATGAAGCACATCCATTCGAAACACAAACAAATACCCAGTCCAAGCTCCTTCCATGCGATTAGACTGATGATAATGCCTGATTAAAAGAATTAGGTTATTATATTATTAATCCACCTGCATATACTAATGTTTGGACCATGTTTTTTTACGGCTCCAAATCCCAACATGGATCTAGAGCATGATTAACCCTCATCAATCCTCACCAACACAAAATGCTCATATCTTTCCAATTGGAATTTGAATGCATCATTAACACCGCATAATATGAAGCCTTGGTCTAGGTAAGAAACTTCATTCACTCCATGTCTCCATATTTAAGAGGTTACCAACAACCGGTATGGGATTTACTTTATCCTTTCCAAACGTTTAATATTGAATCTCTACCTCGTTGTCAGAACACCGTTGCAAATATCTTGGAAAATGTAGCTTCTAGATATACACCTCTTAACGATGGTTTCTCTATTTAAATAATTTCCAGGCATCGATACTGGATAACATCACGAATTGGTGAGTATTCAACAATGATACTCAAATTATCAATTTCCTCACCAACTCATATGTCTTCCAAGATTATGTGATTGATGATGAAGCCCATCAACAAGACCTTCAGAATTATCGAGATGAAGTAAGCAAAGTCAAAGAAAATTGCATCCCAAAGAATGTGCTGACACTTGAAAATCTATTTTATTTACAGACTAAGTTTAGGAAGCCTACTAATCGAAAGACCACCAGTTCAACCATGATGCTTTTTTTGGTCAATCCAGGGACCTCTAAACAGCCCAAGTATGTCAACCTGGGCACCTATTGTTCAGAGGGAGAAAAGTACATATTTACACAATTGTTCAAGAAGTACCACGATGTGTTTGCATGGACTTATGATGATCTGAAGACTTATGACACCCAGATAATCCAACATGTGATCCCAATTAAAGAAGGTGTCAAACCATTCCAACAAAAGTTAAGGAAGATACATCCAACTCTCGAACCACTCATCCAGAAGGAATTGAAGAAGTTGTTAGACACCTGAATCATTTTCAAAGTCTTCCATTCAACTTTGGTGTCAAATATGTTGCCTGTCAAAAACAATTTGGGAGAGATTAGGATATGTATAGATTTTTGGAACCTGATCTGAGCTTCCGACAAACAGAATTACCTAGTTCCTCCCATGGAACAGATCTTGCAACTCGTCTCTAGCTCCGAGATGTTCTCTCTATTGGGTGAGTTTTCGAGATACAACCAGGTTCTTGTGGCAAAACCATACTGATTGAAAACCACATTCGGAACTAAATGGGGAACATACACATACAGAAGGATTCACTCTGATTTAGAAAATGCAAGCACTACATTTCAAAGGGCTATGGATATTTCTTCCAAAGGATTAATCATTCAAAGTGTGGTGGTCTACCTCAATGACGTCACAATTTATTCAAAGAAAAGGGAAGATCACCCAAGACATATGAAACAAATATTTGAACGATGCAGAAAGTATGGGATCTCATTGAATCCCAAGAAGACTATTTTTGTTATTTCAGAGGGTATATTATTCGGGCATGTGATTTCCAAAGATGGAATTTCGGTGGACCCGGAAAGAACAAAAGCTATTATGCAAATCCCTCTACCGCATAACAAGAAGTCAATGCAGTCTTTTTCAGGCAAGATCAACTTTGTAAGAATTTGTTCCAGACTTCGTCGAAATCGCTAAACTGCTTCAATGGATCATTAAGAAAGACATCTATTGAGAAAGAGGCTTTTGAAAATATCAAAGTCGCTATAGTCGCTGCACCATATCTACGAAGTCCATATTTCACTAACGACTTCTTGCTATACACCTTTGTGTCTGATCATTCCCTTATGGCAGTGCTCACACAGAGGAATGAGCAAGGAAATGAATACCTCGTCGCATTCATGAGCACTAGATTACAAGGTGCTAAATTGAACTACCCACCGATGGGCAAGCAAGATTATTTTGTTCACAAATTAATCAAATAGTTCAGACCTTACATTTTGAAGAATCACACTAAAGTCATCTTCTCTCATCCAGAGGTCAGATCCTTTTTTTGTTCAAAGGGAGCTGGGAGAGAGACAAGGTAATTGGATGTCATCCCTGCAAGAATATGACCTATAATTTAAACTAGCCAACATCGTTAAAGGTCAATGCCTTTTCAAGTTGGTGACACGAGATATGGGTGATGAAATTCAAGAAGAGGATGGATGGCAAGAGGAGCCAACTATGTACACATAAAAATTTATTTACATTCCATTTGTTGAAGACTCATATTACAATGAACTCAAGTATTATCTTTAGCATGGTACAACACTGGAACACCTTAATGCGGAGCAGAAATGATCACTCAAACTTAAATTGTTACAATATCAGCTAGTACATGGCATCTTATTCTGAAAAAATTATGATGGACTACTACATCAATGCCTTGAAAAACAAGATGTTGACAAAGTCCTCAAATTTGAAACCCATCAACAGACCATTAAGCGTTGGTTCAATAAGATGTCTGTTGGTGAGAAAGATTTCCAAGTTGGAGATTTGGTCCTCAAATGGGACAAGTTGCATGAGGATAAAGGAAAACATTCAATATTCCAACAACTATGACTTGGGCCCTTCATGATCAAAGAAAAAATTTACCAAGGAACTTACCGATTACAAACTCTTGAAGGGGAAGTTGACCTCCTCTCTGTAAATGGTCAAATCCTAAAACACTACATCAGCGAACCTCTATGGTAACTCCCTCATTGTATATAAATAAAAAGTTTTTTTTTCTCTTTTATTTCCTACTTGGTTTTTACTTTGATCTATGTTTGTTTTAGATTCAACATTTTCTAGTTTGCTCAATTTTCAAGCTTTATTTTTCTTTCTTGAAAACTATTGCTCTGAATTTCTCAAATTCTTGATAGCTTAGTCCTAGACATCCTTCTAAATTGTAGCACATTTAGTGTCAATAGCCTAATAACTATGTGACCCGGATTCCAGACACAACCCATCCCTAGTTGTATATCTTTGTTGTGCATCACTTTAAGTCGGATCTAGTAGCATAATGTAGCTCATTAGTATATGAACATTGGGAAACTAAATACAACAAAGTAGGGAACCAAGGTCTCAGCCTAAGAACAAATTTGTATATTGTTGGACTAAGAGGAAATGGTTTAGGAAGAGACATTTGTAGTATTCCAAAGAATTCTACTTAGGGAGTTCACTCATCTATAATCAAGTTGGAAAATCTCACTATCACATGTGTCATCCCCAGTTCCTTTAAAGGAAAATTGGAATCCCCCCATCCACCTCTCTCTAAGCATAAGAGAATTAAAATTCAAAAGGTAAAGGCTTGGGGAAAGGAATTCCAGATCATGTGGGACATGTAAGTATCTTCGTCGGGGTTATGGATGCTCACTAGCAGCAGAGAAAGGATTGTGACATCAGGGTGACTCCGTCGAGGTTATGAACCCTCATTGGTAGCAGAGAAATGCATCACAACTTGTATTTTCAACATTCCTGATGTTTTGTTTCCCTGTAATACTCCTCATTTCCTCCCCTAGGTCATTTATATTTGAATAAGTATGCGTTAAGGGACAATTTGTTTTGAGGCATGGTTCTAACTTCCCCTTTGCATCATACAAATGTTGTCTCGTCAAAACCTGCATTCTAAAAATATCTATGGGACCTATCCTTTCTCTCTTTATTTATGCATGATAATTCCTCCCCCCCTCAAATATCTATGTTTGGATACCATCTTACAGAGATTCAAGGCTTCACCCAATGTGTCACCATTTGTAGGGTCAGGCACTACAACCCTCCATTTGTTTTGTAATCTACTTGTAAAACCCCTCCAAGAAAATGGAGCCCCTTGTATTTTATGACTTTGAAAGCTCTTCAACTTATATCTTCTTGATGGATTCTTCCGCTTTCTCTAAGGATTCTCTTCAAGCTTCACTTCTCAACCAAGTTCGTATCTTTCAAATTGGAGAACTTGAGAAAAAGTTAAAGTTAAAATTTTGATTTTCAGGCAAGTTAATAGAAACTACCCCGATCTACATCGGAGGAGTTACCACCAACTACTCCGATGTACATCGGAGGATTTCCCTCCAACCATGCCAATGAGCTTTGACAAACTTGTTATTTTCTCCTCCAAATGGCCTTTTCCCATCACGTGACTTGCCATCAACTCATCCAATGCATTGGAGGAGTTACTTCCTTCTTCTCCGACGAGTATCGATGCTTTTAATGCCAAGTTCTCTAATCTACATTGAAGGACTTCCCAAGAATTTCTTCGATGCTTATCGGAGAAATTTCAATCAACTATGTCGGTTTATGTTCCACCCATTCGCATTTATTTCCCAAGTTTGTCCAAAACTTATAAATAGGTGCTCACCATCGGCCCTTATTGTTTCATTGAATGTTGAATATAGGAGAGAAAGCACCAAGAAAAGACAAGTTGAGCTCGAATCTCCTCACCCCAAACCAACCAACATCCTCCATGTGTCAGACAAATGCCAGGTAGGCTATGACTTTGTCTTGCATCCATGCTTTTGCTAGTTAGAAGTTCCAGGGTTATGTATTTTTAATTCCACCCTTTAGAATTGGATCGCCCAAGGCCTTCACAATGACATTTCTCCACTTCCACCCACAGTTTCCTCCCTTTCTCACCCTCGACTTCACCTCATTTATTTTCGCCTAAATTGATCCCCCCAAGGGCCATAGCCACCAGAGTCATAGGAGCACCCTTTGAGTCACACACACTACCCGCGATCCTTTTCTTCCATAGAATGATAGCATCAAAATTCGAGCCCTCTCCTATGTTGCAAACCCTAAAGGCATTAATAGAAAACTCTTAACCGAAATGAGGAGTTCTGAACCTAAAGTTTGACGAATACCTTTCTTAATCCAACCCCTCGGTCTTGAAAATTGAATCAAACCCTGCACCAAAACTTGAATTAAACACAATTTCCATTTCTATTTGGAGGTTTCCATATGAACTTCTTCGCTTCCAACAGAACCCTCCACACGAACTATCCCAATAGTTATAGACAAAGTTTATATAAACTCCCTCGAATAACGCTTTGACTTGTCGGATTACTTCATGCCAATCCCTCCAATGTACTTAAGGTTCCATCGACAACCATCCCATTAACTTCCCCAATGGTAATTGGAGGGATTTTTATCAACTTCTCTGATTTTCTTACCAAACCTTCCGCATAATTAACAAAAACTGCTCCAATAGTCATCGAAACAGTTTGTAAGAACTACTCCGATAGTCATCGAAATAGATCGTAAGAACTACTCCGATAGTCATCGAAATAGTTCGTAAGAACTACTCTGATTTTAACCTTGTGAGCATCTTTTAAATTAGTTTCTTCTCTATATCTCACCTAAATGCTCACCATGCCTACTATTATACTCTCATCATTGGATGATGACCTTTGACCCAGCATTAGCTCAAGTGAATCCTCGGGTACTTGAAGATACTTAGACATATTATTTGTATAGATCAATTATGTGTTTCTTTACACTAATCACATCTCTACTTTGCAGGTTCAGACATGTCTCCAAGAAATAAAACGATCAACAAGGCATCTTCCATCGAGGCCTCTAGTAGTGGTTGATAGATTAAATATGAATCAGAAATTGTTGGGACCATGTATGATGACACCTCTGGACTCTTATACAAAGAAGGAGATGCACTCATATGGGGCGATGTGTATGAGATGTTCAAAAAATAGAACTTCTCCAATGATGTTGAAGGCCAAGATGAGTTGAAGATATTCAAGAACATCATAAGGTCTAGAATATTCAAAGTAGCAGCATGTGTTATTGTGTTCCCTTCCACTGACGCCATCTCTTGGCAACTAAAGCACGTAGATTTGGGGAACAAATATGTTTGTAACTCTAGAAGGGATCCCAAAGCATTGTTCCAGCCCGAAGACTTATCAAAACGTTATCATCTCAAGAAGGGAACTAAGAAGATGGAAAACAAACTTCTTGTTGGATTCAAACACACAACCAAGGAGCTATGCCTTAGGTGTTACAATCCAAACAAGCAATTCAAACTTAGACCCAGAGGAGGGTACCCTACGACTACGCTAAGGAGTCCTTATCAGTACATGGTAGCCGTGTTAAGCAGGTTATACGTGGAGTAAGATACCTCCCAGTTCTCCCTGTCATACATGCCTATGATTTATTACTATGCAGACGAAGGATTATCGTTTAAATGGGACGACATCATATCGGCCAACCTTATAGAATCCATCATTGCAATTGTAGAAGCTTAGTCGAGAACTTTCTCGAATTTCCACATGTCTTCATACCTCATGGACATCATGTATGTATCTCACCAATACCAGAAGATGGGGTGGAAATGGCAACCATCAGACGAATCAATTCATATATACTGCAAAGTGCTCTAAGAGCACAAGTACATGACAAAATACTAGAAGATCTGCGAGCAATTCTTTGTTCCTCTGTACGAGTTCATATTTTGCACAACAACCCCATGCATGACTGACAAAGTGATAGTTGTCATAAAAAGGATGGGGGATTGGTACCTTAAGGAGCACAATACTTATATCAAGGTGTATGAAGACATGAATCCCCCCATCTACCCCCTCGGTTTGTACCATACAAGCTAGTACTCCAGAAGGTGGCATATCAAATAGTGATCCATGGAGTAGGAGGAATGTTATACTGAGGCAAGAAGGAAATGGACACCACTTCCACTATACATTGGTGTATACTCATTTTTGAACACCAAGTAAGCATAGGAAGAAGTAAACACCTTGCTCTCATAGCATTCGTACCATTTTGGAGAGGAGAGGTTTAGGAGACACAACCCAAAGGGGGTCATAAAAGAAAATTTCAATAAGGTAGGCTTACCTTAAGAATACACAACAAAAGTTTGGGAGGAGGAGGAAGTACATCGCACTGCAAGAACTTACGATGAGGTCACCTTCAAGAGACAAGGCATGCCCTTAGGGAGGACTATGGATGAGAATAAATGCTGAGAAGAATCCAGAAAGAAAGCAGAGGAAGACGCAGCAGAAAGGATGTCTCCGGCTTCCGCTTCTGCACAATTAGAATTAGTAGAGAAAGAATGAACACTATTAGATAAAAAGAGGAGGAAGAAAAAGAAGGTCCGAAAGAAAAATAATGTTGTCGCTGATAAAAAGAGGAAAATTGTTGAAGAACCCAAAGCCAAAGCTAAAGCATAGACCACAACAAAGGTCACTTCCTGAAAGGAAGTTGAGCATAAGGCAGCAACACAAAAAGATGAAACAAACACAACAACATCAGAAGTAGCACAGAGAGCAGCAAAGGAAGCAACAGACAAAGTAACAGAGGAAGAACAAAGAAATAAAGACAAGGAAGCCAAAAACAATGAGACAATCCCAATGGACACCAATATCCCTGAGATATCAATAGTCGGTGCCAACATACATACACAATTCATCGGACTAAGTTTGGGACTTTGTACTCCATTCAGGCCAAATGAGGTACCCAAACTGAAGAAGTTCGTATACGACAAAGCATTAGGCAGAATCGTGCAACAGAAAGAGGATAAAGTATTGATTTAAAGAGGGAACCTAATCTTAGTCATTACACAGATCCCCGTGACAAAACATGTCAGTAAAGATCTAGTAGCCATAGCCTAAATTGGATCCACTTTTTGGAATGACACATAAGATAACATCTGAAATATGTGCCAACAAAATCTAGAGAAATAAGCAAGGCTTAGATAGCTTGAGGAAAATATTCAACAAGTAAAGGTGGATGAAGGCAGCCTCTAGAGCTTCAAAACTAGTATGGAAAGGGTCAGAACTGAGCTAGAGGAGGCCTTAATCGACATGTACACTCACCTACATATGTTCTAGGACTTAGTCGCTATCATCATAGATCAACATAACACGGTGTAAACCAAGCTCACGCAGTTCAAAATTATCTGGGAGGGCACGTGGATCACAGAAAACTCGGATGCACCAGCTGAGCTCTATTGTCCCTCAGCCAGGGAAAGGAAAAACAACACCTATGCACTAGATCATTTCCAGCAAGCAACACAAAAGGAAAATAAAGAAACTACTAGCTCAATGGCAATTTGTTCATGGATACACAAAGCGGCACAAGAATTACTCAAGTTATGTCGACTTCCCCAACTAGAGGAGCTTGGGAAAAATATTATAATGGAAGAACTGGTCGACAAGGTACATGACAACACAATTCATAGACGAGTAGTCACCAAGGCAACCACCATGGTAACAATGGACCTAATAGAACAACACCTTATTCAACCAATAAAGGTGCATTTTATGGTTTAGGCATTCATGGCCACATTATCGAACGATATGCAGACCCTCGAAGGCAACGTGGCGATGCACACGGCTACCATAGAAGATATTTCATATTGTATACTCATTTCTTTGCATGATCAACTGGAAATCTGGGTAGCATACCTCCGAGACAAGAATCCGTAAAAGGAAAAAATAGAAAATTCAAAATTTATATTACCTATACCCTATTTTGTCTTTTCTAAACTACTCCCAATTTTGTCTTTTCTTTGTACACATGTCATTGAGAAGAGGGGAGACGAACAATTTTTTAACAATTTCTTTAGGGGAATACAAAGAGTCACAAAAAAATTATGAAAAAGAGTATAAATAGAAGAGGAGACCCACTTTTAAAAGGCTCTTAAGCATTGTATAGACTTAAGAACTAATTCAAGTACATATACTATGTTAATGAATATTGAGAAGCCCTCAGGGCTAGTTTTCAAAAGAGAGAAGAACTTGTATGTGTGGTTGTTTTGTTGTGAACTATTTCAAGTGGAATGTATGTTGATCACATGGATTGTAAGTACAATGCTTGGTTATAGAATAATTTGATGCATTCAATGTCATTTTGCAGTATAACTATTCTTTCTTATATTTATAAGTCGTGAGCTCATGAGTTGTTATGTATGCAGCAATATAATTTAAAATTTTCTGGTTATATGTATGTATGCATGTGTTTCTAACTTTGCACCTTTATTTCATCTATCTGCGTGAGGTTTATTTTGCAGAGTGTAGTTTCATTACAACTCATTCTAATTACTTCAATTCGCTCTTAGATAAGATAGGATAGATTAGAAGTAGATTATATGTATTTTCATACATAGTCTTCATCTACATATTTACATTGCATAACCATCCATCTTCATTGTCATAACTAGCAATGGCATTTGGGCCAAACTTTGGATGGGTCTCCTAAACCAAACGATGCATAGTCTGATTGGGACTGTGCATTGGGGAGAACCCCTTACTGTTGAAGGGTGAATTCTGCCCCTTCAACACTACCAAAGAAAAAATGCTCTCCACAATTAATCAAACATAGGCACAATCAAACACTAATATTCATCATGCATTATTTGTGGAAAACTTTTTGGATATGAACAATGTTCAAGTTTAGAAATGTCACAATGTTTTGAGTGGACACTCCATCCATCATTAAGGGATATAAAGGAAGCTTATGAGAAATAGAAAAGAGTAAGCTTATGTAGTGAATAAATATAAACAAAAGAATTAGCCATTAAGTAAAACAATAAAATTATGAAAGGGGATTGGATCAAATGAATAATAAATAGGGATAGGATTTGATCAAATTAATCAAATCTCATCCCTATTTAATAATCATTTGACTAAATCTCCTTTCGTAATTTGTTTTTCGTGGTAGCTAATTCCCTTTTCATTTATATTTATTCACTATATAAGCTTACTCTTTTCTATCTCTCATAAGCTTCCTTTGGATAGGTGGAGTGTCCACTTGAAAGATTGAGATGTTTCTTAACTCCAACATAGTTCATATCCAAAAAGTTTCCATAATTATGGCTAACTATGAAAATCTACATACTCAATTCATCATGCATTTCATACTACTCGAGAAAAATATGATCCACAATCAACCTAACATATACATAGACATATTGATATTCATTAAATATTCCATAACAAGCAACCAAAGAAAAAAGACACTCCATAATCAGTCTAGCGTTTAAACAAACAATTACTAATATTGATTTGGCATTCCATCACAAACTATTAGAGAAAATAGATGCTACATAATTGCTCTAACATGTTATTACACAAATAAACATGAATATTCATTAACTCAATATTGCATTATTAGAATGGTTGGGCAACAAAACCCAAACAAGAATATATAACCTAAGAAGGCCATACAATATTGCATTAAGCTCCATACGTTGTATAGTACCCCATCTACAATATCCACTCAATTTGTTTTGGGTGTTGATTTGAAGGCGCTCATAAGAGTATGTTTATATAAGGATTGATTAATGGATTTTTTTTAAAGCTATATGGGAAAAATTCTATTCACAAAAGAGTAATTTATATATGTCAAGCAGTTGGCCTACCACCTGGGAAACCAAGACAACTACAATAGAGTCATTGTCCTTGAGTCACTTTCATATTGTCTTTCTGATATAACCAATATCTAATTACAAACTTACAAAGATATAAAAGCTTGTTCTGTCGTAGCCAGTATCTAATTACATAGATATAAAGCTTGTTTTGCCAGGATTGGAAGTAGGAATCTTGTTGTTCTAGCCTAACAAAATTATTGTAAAAGCCAAAAACTAAAAATGGAAACATTAGATCTAGATAGGAGGAGGAGGCCCAGAGGCCTCATGAACCTGGTGTTGGTCATCTCTCGGCTCGTTCAAGTCTAGGTCGACCGTGCACTTGGTGAGGAGGGATATTTTTTGGTCGACTAAGTGGATTTGAAGCTGAAGGTACTCTATATGAAGAAGAATCTCACTAAATGTGGTGATTCTTTCAGTTATTACTTTTCCCAACATGGTTTTGACATGTGAGTACATATAAATGGTTATGTGGTGCTTGGTCTCCCTGGAGTGGGAGGGATCAATATCTAGGATCCATCGAGTGAATTCCTCATCCACTGCTTCCTTGTTCACCAGGGTCCACTTGACATGCACCTATGCTTCGATCAATTCCACCTTAGCCCTGGTTTCAAGGGGTGTGAGGGTCTAGTAATTCTCTGTGGTGGGCACATCTTCTTGTTGGGCTCAAGGAATCGAAAGCCTCTACCCACAGTGACAGCCCCTACAGCCTGGGCCTCCTCTAGCCATGAATTCCAAGAAAAGATTGATATTATTGTTGATGTGAAGAGACCAGGTAGTCTACACGAAGGATCTGGAGTAGATTCAGATGATTACCAAACAAATATGCTGAGAATTTTCCTCTGCCTCATCGAATTTATCTCGTTGAGTGCTCTCATGAATGTTGACGCATGCTCGACCTCTGGGCTCGTACTTAGTCCCCATGGGATTAGCGTGCAAGAAACAGGTCCCAAGAGCACAATTACTTATTTAGCATTGTCCCTGAGTTGTGTTGCAGGTTCCTCTATTTGGACAGGAGGACGATGTAACAACCATGGAGCGTTCACTGCACTAGGCATCAAATCCACCATCCTCTTCTATAATTGTTGACATAATACCACGGGCTTGGTGATTAAACGCCATGTGGCTGCCACCTTGGCAAGACCAACTGCTATTAATTTGCATGTGGGACAGGCCCATTCCTCTCCCCACCTTTGTCTTTATGTGATGCGCCTTCCAACCATGTGTTGCTTGGGTGGTTGCGATCATGGTTGGACATGTCATGTTGACACCCCATTCGGGGGATTAATGGAGATGTTGTTACTACTAGGAGGTAATATTATTTTCTTTTCTTTATTTTAGTAAATAAAAGTCAACAATAACATTGAAAGTTGTCACATGATACTTTTAGAAAATTCCATATTAAATTATTTTAATTTTACTTATATTTTAAATAAAATACCACTCTTGAGGATTTATGTCTCATTAATAATATTTTTGACCAATCAGAAAAATAAATGAATAAAATTTATAATTTCTAAAGTTTATTTTTAATTTTGAAAAAAATCAATTTAATAAATTGTTTTTTTGAAAACATTGGAAAATTTTAGAAAAAATTATACCATAAAAATTAATTAATGCAAAGTCAAGGCACTTTAACTTGCAAATGAAAAGTATACTTTCTATTTTAGTGCTCAAGAGGCACTAAAAAAGTGTACTCCCTACTTTGGCAAGGACTAAAAAAGTATATATGCCCCACTTTCAGAGGGAGTATAAAAAGTATAGTATGTGTTATGTGTTTTAGCAAGGACTAAAAAAGTACTTATTGTTTACAATGCAAAGTACTTACTATTTACAATGCATAAATCTTAAAAGACATTGAAAATAATTGCTAACAAGTGAACATGTTGTAAAGTGGCTAGTCCCAACCAAAGATATAAATTGAGAAAGTAAATAAGCACTAAAAGCATGCAATTAAATATGGAAATTGAAAAAGTAAATGAAAAATTATAAAAACATACAAAATTTATAATATTGACCACATTGATAAGTACCCTCATATATGAGGGTGGGGG
>JASDQU010738990.1:98885-109124 GCA_032191745.1 Picea mariana | reverse complement strand
GAGGTTTATGCCAGATCAGCCATCTATTGTATTGATCTTACATTCCTCAAAATAAAAAGGTCACATCTTTGCTTGTGCTTCTACATCTTGAATATATTGTGATCTTCATGTGTTGATGAATCTTGTATGCACTTAATAACTCAATAAATTAGTAGTAGTTAGTGATTCCAAGAAAGAATTTGGCTTGGGATCATTACACCTGAACATCTGCAAGCCATGTATAAGTTGCCCACAACGTTCAACTTTACATATGGTGCCGAATTCTTGGACGAGTTCAAACATAAGGAATGTGTGCAGTATGATAAAACCATGTCTAGCTTGATAAAAGATTGGGTTTCGCACCTTGTGAAGTTCAGGGCAGACAATCATGGTATATATTCAATAGCTTCCTTAGAACCGCAGTACAAGTATGTAGCTATGATGACATGCAGATTATACAGGAGAGAGGACACCTCACATTTCTTTCTTCAATGGGTGCCTCTAATATTTCGAGTCGCCGAAGGCTGTTCCTTCGATTGGTCGAAAATGCTATCCGATAGCTTGACCAGTTGGGTTACGGAGTATCGGGCGCAGAAAGAGAGTGGAAAAATTTCTTCATTTTTTATGTCTGCATACATTATGGACGCCGTGTGCTTTCTAACACCATTTCCCTTAATGAGATAGAGTTGGACTCCAACAGAGGACGAGCCCATCCACGTCTATCATGCGAAATTGTGGGAAAACAAAGCAGCATATTTCGTATATGAAATCTTCAACTGGGCGATGGTACCGATGCATGTCACTATTTTTGGAAACCTGCCACCCAAGAACTCAGATAGTATAGTGATGAATTTTAGCAGCATAGCTGACTGGTATGTAGAAGCTGAACTCTCATATCTCAGAGTTTTTGGGGCTTCTGTTCCCCCGCGTGCATTGCCATTGTTCATTCTCGACAAGCTGGCTTGTCGTGAGGTTGCTAGACAAACAGTGATCGGTGGTATAAGCAAGGAGCTTAAGGGATACTAAAAAAAGGTATGGCCACCTTTTCCTGTTCATTTAGATTCATATTCTTTATTAGATTTTGGGCATGCTAAAGCTGAGGCAGCAGCCCTGGAAGACCTAAATTTGGTCCTTATTGAATTCAAGAAGCACAATCCACAAAGGGTCGTGAGTAATCATTTGGCCAGTTACGGACTCAAGAGATTTGAGCATGAAAATTTTCCCTCGGATGACATTTTCCGAGGTGCAAGATCTTATGCCGAGATTTTAGCTCGGATCCAAACCTTGGCACCTAAAGAAAGGGCCGATGTTCTGAAGTTCCAAGAACGTCGACGCAGTTGTCTTCCCCCAATATTACAGGGTGAGAGTTCGAGTACGGTGGAGGTGAAACAAAAAAATGCCAAAGGCTCCAAGGATGCGACTCCCGGTCAAGAAAAACACTAGGACAAGGGAGAGTAAACTAAGAGTCTGAAAGTAGAAATAAAGACTCCCGACCCGCCAAAGAAGCAGAGTCCGGTTACTACTCTGGGACAATCAACGAAGCAAATCAGAGAACCTATCACATCAGTTACTCCCTTGTAGTCAACTCAGGGAAATATTGACGCAGGGTGGATCTTCAATGAAGAGTTGAGGTCTATAAGGGTGGAAGAGCTCCCTCCAAATGAGTTATTCTTCGATAAGAAGAGGAAGGCAGTGGTAAAGAGGAAATTCTATCAGGAAGGAGAATCAACATTTAAGAAATACAAAGTTATGACTGATGGGAAGGACAAAAAGAATTAACAGTTCACAACAGAAATAGCTGGGACATTAGGGGCATATGCCACAGCGAACCAATTTTCAGTTGGGATTTTGAAAAACCAGCGGAAACGAAAAAATTGCCTCATCAAAATCTTGGAGGCCAGACTAGCCATAGCAGCAGACACTGCCAAAGACCAGGCGAATGTAGGAATAGAGCAAGCCAGGTTGGCCGATAAAAATGAGATAGAGCTGCTCAAGGCTAAGCTCAAACAAGCACAACTAGTGGTTCGGGATGGTCAGACGCAAGTGAGCCAGCAAAAAGATTTGATTGAACAACTATAGGCTAGAGTGGAAATCGCCAAAAGTAAAGTGATAAATATCGAGATGTTCCAGTCCCAGGTGATGGAGATTTGGAGCAGAGTCTCTATGGCCCAACGAAATTTACTCGCCAAAGTAGAGGTGGTTCGGGATAAGTACTTGCTGGTTAATCAAGTTTTGGAGAATTTAACTGCTAGAGAAAGGGAAGCTGGATTAGCATGAGTCACCTTCCAAGAGGCTGTGATAGCCACAAACAACAGGGATTCGGGAAGTACTCCTAGGTTCACCATTTCGGAGCAGACCAGAGGAAACATTCTATTGAAATAATGGGAGCACAGCATCTCGGAAGGCAAGCTGGAAGCCAAGAGAGTAGCGAAATCCTTAGAAGAGGCTTTCAGTTCAATAGATGGAAATCTGCTAGGAATTTATAGCGGAGGTAATGCCGAAGCATTGATTCAGATGAATATGGAAAAAATCTCACTTGATTTAAATGAAAAAGAGGAAAGAGATTCAGCCGAGATCTCCCAAGTGACTATGGCGGACATAGTCCAAATAGACAAATGTATGATTAAACCAAGCACGGAATTATGTGCTATCGACATCATAGACAGATAGATGGAAGACAAGCTGCCACAATTAACCCGAGATTGTTACTCTTTTGAAGCCAATTGTCAAGCAAAACTGTCAAGGATAATATCTCGGCTGGTTGAAAGATGTGTCACCTATACTGAGCACGCACGAGGACAAGCTTCTGGCACTAAGTAAAGACAGAGAAGAAGAAATGGAGCGATTGCTCTCCTCCCTATCATAACTGAAAATTTTGCAACGATTGAGATTCCATCTTATTGTAAAACTGTATAAATATACCATAGAAAGAAAGAAAAAGGGCTGGACCTTTTTGTGTTGATTGTAATAGAGTTTTACATTTTGAGAGTTAATACAAAGCAAATCTGAAGATTCTCAATTCCGTCATGACCGTGTTATGAGTTTGTTTTCTTGTATCTCATATTTCGTTTCATTTCATATTCATAACTGATGAATGCTTCGTTATAATTTAGTACAACCTCTACTATAGCGAACGAATTTTGGTTTTCTATATTGTTTACTGTTTTTCCTCTGTACCAGCTATTAGCAGGTATAAGACCAGTCAAGACTTTCATAATTCTATATATATTTTATGCTTCATCGGGTTGGTTCTTTACATTTTTCTTCTTTTGTTTACACGTGAGATTCTTCCTTGATAGGAGCCTTACTCGATAGACAGCTAAATGTTTTTCTCCCACCTCATACATTTTATTAAAATATAACCAGTTACGAGAAAGAGCCTTTGATTTGCGTTCCTTTTATTCCCAAACCCGTAAACTCTCTTTATGCGACCGAATTGAGACAACACTCAAACCTCCCCTGAGTTTTCCTTTTTTTTACTATCCCTCCATGACTGTCCCTGTACCAACACAGCCCAATATCGAACTCAGATTATCAAACCAAAAACACATTGCCTTAAACCTTTTCGATACCATTCTTAAAATAGCCACTACCCAGGTTGAACTCAAACGTTCATGGGTAGCGACTGAACAAGATATAAACATCCAGGAACAATTGGAAGCTAGACAATGCCAACACATAAATCTTCCCTAGTTTCCCTTGCCAAAGGTTGACGTTTCTGTCTTCTCTACCCTTTACCCACTTTCGGATGCCTAGACACTGTACTTCTGAGCCTTAAGTACAGACTTTGGAACAACATCTTTTTGGCGTCGTTGCCAGGGACCGAAGTTACGAAATCTTTTTCCCTGGGAAAACGACATTTGTTTTTCGTTGAAAGTGTTACCCTTTGATAGTGAACAATGAGTACACACCTTTTTTTAAGGCTTTCAAAATTTTCACTTGGTGACTCCATAAATAATAAACTGGCATCCGGTCGAAGGAATACCAAACAAAACCTGGATGGTAAGCAGATTACACCCATTAACGATCCCGAGAAGATTCTAAAGGTGAGAGGCTCTCTTAAGCCAACTGCTGCAGTCTATAAGCTTAAACACCCACAACTGAAGACTGAGATTTCTTCAGAACCTTCAACTTCACGTAGTCCACTTTTTGATACGAAAGATCTAACGTCAAACTGCTCTGAAGTTAGGAGTGAGATTCATCCGACAGCCCCCTTAGTACACAAAGGAAAGGGCCCTTTTGAAAGTTCGTCAGTAGTTGACATACCATCTTTTGTTCAGTTAAATTTCCCGACCTTGCCTAATCCCGAAGAGTGTGTTACACACTCAGTTTCCACACCCGCCGGTTCTCCTGATTTCATCTCTTGCAAATCTAAGGAACCAAGCCCTCACGTTCCTTATCATTCATCGTCAGATTTTCCTCTTCACGAAGAAAATAAAGATCCACTTTTAATTTTCCGAAACTCCCTTTACGACTTTCCACTAATAATGATGGCAACCATCGGAGGAGGAGGTGGAGGGTTTATCGGAGGAGGAGCGCCTGTAGGAGGAGCTGCAGGCCAAGGGCCTACTCCCCCTCCCAGAGTGTTTTCGAAAGTTGCAGCAAGATATGCTCCCTTGGTATTGCCCGTTCCCCTACATGACCTTCCCAAAAATTACATAAAAAATTTGCCAAAATTTACTGGGGAAGGAGATTTGACCGTAGCTGAACACATTAATTTCTTTGATCAATTCACAAACATCCTAGGTATCGAACATGAGGACGTATATTCAAGGCTTCTTGTCCAAACCTTCAAAGGCCAGGTCTGAACTTGGTTTCGGAGCCTACCTGCAGCATCTATCTTGTCTTATGACGCCTTGGAAGATGCTTTCCTCAGAAAATGGGGTGAGAGAAAAGACCACCTATATTATTTAACCGAATTTGGGTCTTTAAGAAAAAAGAATTAAAAAACGGTCATGGAGTTTATCCAAAGATTCAACAAATTGTATAACAAAATCCCAGCCGAGGTTAAACCATCCCAACCCGCGGCCAAAGTAACTTTCGCGGGGGCTTTCGAACCAGATTTTGCACTCCTTTTGCGAGAAAGAAGGAGAGCCACCCTAAACCGAATGCAGGACGATGTTGTAGAAATTGAGTCTAATATGATGGCTTCTGGTAATCTTAAAGCTAAAGTAGAAATGAGAAACCGAGAAACTAAATGCTTTAGAGAACAAGTAGGTCCATCAGATTCTAATAGATCCACAGATGACAGGGTAGACGATATGGCCAGGGTAATTAAAGAGATGTCTAATAAAATATCCATAATGGTGCTTGAACAGGCCAAAGTTGATTCTTTCCCTAAAAAGGATTTTAAGAGGAACCCCAACCCCCTGAACCAACAAAGACAAATAAAAAACAAAGATCAAAAAATACAAGCCCCCCTAAAGAGTGAAAATTTTATAGGAGCGAACAATCTCCAAGATTTCGGAGATTCAGATAATGATGTCACGAACTTTGGTGATGACTACACACAACCGTATCTGACTAGAGAAGATTATGAGAAATATCTAAACACTCAACAACCATCGGTTAAGGGTGAAGAAAGTGATCATACAGACCTTTGTGGCTCTCAACAAGAAATTGAAATGATAATCGCTGAGATCCAACCTAAGTACAACTTAAGATCTAAGAGTAAGCCCATCTCAACTACTCAACCCAAGAAAATCCTCCAAGGAGGTCAAACTTATGAGCCTACTCCGGAAGAGACCCTATTACTCAATAGTAAAATGAAAGTAGTAAGCACACAAGAGTCCAAAGTGGGAAAAGTTGAGACCCAAGCACAAGGAACCGAAGCAGATAATAAAATTACGCTTTCAACCAAGAAAATGAGTAGTAAAGCGGTCTAGACGATTAAGTCAGAAAGGAAATATTCAGAAGTCTCAGCTAAATAAACAGACAAGGTGAGCGGAGTCTTCAGTTTTGAAAATGAGATAAGTAAAATTAAGATACCAATCCCTCTGGTAGAATTAGCAAAAAACCCCGTTTATCGGAAGCAGATTACCAAAGTGATGGGTGTCTCAGARCTAGAAAGCCAGTCTRACRTTTTAAACCTGGAMGATGACAAACCTAACATCACTTTTGGTCCACATTTTGAAGGGGCCAAAGACACTATTTCTCCCTTTTATATCACTTTAAATGTATATGATCAATTGCTACATAATTGCATGTTAGACTCCAGAGCCTCCCATAACGTTATACCTAAGATTATTATGGACAAATTGGGTCTCCAGATCACTAGACCTTATGGAGATCTTTACTCTTTTGACTTGAGAAGGGTTAAGTGTATGGGAATGATAAAGGACTTAGTAGTTACCCTGGCATAGGTCCCGGTTAAGAGTATCCTGATGGATGTGGTTATTGTAAATATTCCCCCTAAGTATGGCTTACTATTGTCTAGGTCATGGGGAGCCAAGCTGGGGGGTTCTCTTCAATTGGATATGACATTCGCCACAATTCCTATGTTTGGTGGGCAATTTACTTGGCTGTACAGAGAAACAAGATTAGCATATACAATAAGCGACCCTCAAAACCCGAACAATTTCCCTATTTACATTGTTGATCAAGATTTAGGAAATTGTATCTTGTCTTTTGATGATGGTTTAGATGGTTGTTTGGAGGAAAATGATATAGAGAAGGAAGAGTCAAGTTACATGATAGAGGATCTGTGTAGCACCGGTGTCTGGAAAATGTATTTTGACGATGCCTCATCTTGTGAAGGGGCTGGTGTAGGAGTGCTTTTAGTGGCTCCCGAAGGAAAGTTCGTTGTTCCTTTTTCTTACAGATTGCAGTGGGATATATATTATACTAACAACGTTTGTGAATACGAAGCGTTGGTCTTAGGATTAGAGGTTGCCAAGAAGTTAAAAATAAATAACTTAGAGGTATATGGATATGCAGAGTTAATAGTCAAACAGATTAATCGACAGTACCAAGCCAAACATCCCAGATTAAGATCATACAGGAATTGTGCCTGGGATCTCATGGAAAACTTTTTCTCGTCCGTAAATGTCCACTTCATCCCGCGCGCAGAGAACTTGCATGCTGATGCATTGGCTAAAGTAGCTTCAACCTTCTCTCCTCCCACGACTTTCAAATTGAAGTATCACATAGAAATCAGACACAGACCATCTATGCCAGACAATATCCAACAGTGGTAGGTTTTTGAGGATGACGAACAAATTAAGAAGTTTCTTGAAGCAGTGGGTGAATTCTTTGAAACTCATGCAGACCAAGAAAATCAAAATGAACTGATATGGATCATGCAATAAGGGGAGGATCTTGAATCTTTCCAAGAAAAAATCGCAGATCATCGTATGTTGGTCCTTAAAAACAACCAGATTTCAAAAGGATTGATTCCTTTAGAAAGACTTTTTGATCAAAACGACATACCTATAAAATCCACCTTACAACCCCAACTAGAAGAAGTGGAGGACTGTGATATAGGAACCAAAGAAGAATCCAGGATGGTAAAAATATCCAAGTTCCTCCCTCCTGAAGTAAAAAGTAAATATAAAGACCTACTTAGACAGTATAAGGATGTTTTCGCCTGGTCTTATGATGAGTTAAGGACTTACAACACTTCCGTAATTGATCACAAGATACCTCTAAAGCCTCGGGTCAAACCATTTAGGAAAAAGATTAGACAGATCAACCCCATGTTGTTACCTGTGATCGAAAAAGAAGTTAAGAAACTTTTAGACACAAAAATAATAGTACCTCTGAGATATTCGGACTAGGTAGCAAACCTGGTCCTGGTCAGGAAAAAGAGTGGGGAAATCAGACTGTGTGTGGATTTCAGAAATCTAAATAAGTCATCTCTCAAGGAAAACTACCCGCTGCCCAAAATGGACCATGTGTTAGAAAAGGTAGTTGGAGCCAACCGAATGTCTATGATTGACGGGTTCTCTGGTTATAATCAAATCACCATGAATGAACAAGATAGAGAAAAAACCGCTTTCACCACACCATGGGGTACGTTCATGTATGACAAAATGCCTTTTGGTTTGATGAATGCAGGGGCCACGTTCCAACGCGCTATGGACATCGCTTTCATAGAAGAAAGGGATAAGTTCGTAGTCATTTATCTCGACGATTTGATGGTTTTCTCTAAAACCGACGAAGAACACTTGATACATCTTAAATAGACTTTTGAAAAATGCCGCAGGTTTGGTCTATCTTTAAATCCAAAGAAATCACATTTCACCATGTGGGAAGGTAAGCTTTTGGGTCATATCATATCTAGGGATGGAATCAAGATTGATCCTAAGAGGATTGAAGCAATAGATACTATNTTAGGATCAATCTTGATTCCTAAGAGGATTGAAGCAATAGATACTATAAATATTCCCAGAAATGTAAAAGAGATTCAATCTTTCTTAGGAAGAATAATTTTTTTACGAAGATTTATCCCGAATTTCGCTGAGATTGTAAAACTGATCACAGGTATGTTGAAGAAGGATAGTGAAGTAAAATGGACAACTGAGGCCAAAGCATCATTCAAACATATTAAGAAATTCATAAGCGAGGCACCTGTGTTAGCGAGCCCAGACTATCTAAAAGATTTCCTGATTTTCTCATTTGCCTCCGAACACACTATTGCCGTGATGCTCCTACAAAAGAATGAACAAGGTTTTGACCAACCGATCGCTTTTTTCAGCAAGAGCCTTAGAGACACAGAACTGAAGTATGATATAATATAAAAACAAGCGTACGCCATGGTAAAAGCATTAAAAGCATTCAGAACATATGTACTACACTCCAAGATAATTGCGTATGTACCTACCAATTCAGTGAAAGATATTTTGGTACAACCAGATAGCAATGGAAAAAGAGGGCGATGGCTCACCAAAATCCAAGAATTTGATCTAGAAGTCAAACCAACCAAATTGATAAAAGGACAAGGCCTGGCCAAACTCTTAGCTGAGTCGAATTTCAGAGCCCTAGGTATCAATTGCCTGCAGGAAGGTGATGAAGACATAAACCTAAATGAGCTGGATGAGCAAACATGCCCAAACAAGATCGAAAAGAAGTTCATATCATCAGGATGGTACAGAGACATAGTATCATACTTGCTAACTCTAAAATGCCCAAATGAGCTATCACTGTCAAAATCCAGGACTTTAAAACTTCATGCAGTTAAATATTGTATCGCCGAAAGTCAGCTATATTGGAAAGATCCACTCGGTTTCCTGTTAGTCTGTTTTGTCGAATCGAAAACTCAGCGGGTTATAGACGAATTTCATGAGGGAGCCTGTGGGGGGCATCACGCTTGGAGAGCTACAACTTACAAGATTCTGAGGGCTAGGTACCTACTGGCCAAATTTTTTTTCGGACGTCAATGCCAAAGTCCGAGCCTGCAACCCTTGTCAACTATTTGCAGGTAAACAAAAGCTCCCGGCATTGCCTTTAGTCCCAGTCAAAGCTGAAGCCCCATTTCAACAATGGGGTCTAGAATTCATAGGCGAGATTAATCCCCATTCCAATGCTCAACACAAGTGGATCTTAACCGCAATAGATTATTTTACTAAATGGGTGGAAGCCATTCCAACCAAAAGGGCAACAGACTCGGTGGTAATCGATTTCTTAGAAGACAATATTTTGTCTAGATTTGGTTGCCCCCGAAAGATAGTTACTGACAATGCCCAAGCCTTTAAATCCATGGCTATGATCAGCTTCTGTTAGAAATATAACATCGTTCTTGGCCATTCCACAACATATTACCCCCAGGGAAATGGATTGGCCGAGTCATCTAACAAGAGCCTGGTAAATATAATCAAGAAAGTATTGGATGAAAACAAAAGGTCTTGACACGTGAACTTAAAATACGCATTGTGGGCGAATCACATAAGCACAAAAAGGTCTATCAGCATTTCACCTTTTCAGATGGTATATGGGACAGATGCTATGTTACCTATAAACCTAGCGCTTCCAATGATGAAGTTATGGCAAGATCAAAATGAAGAACCCAATCATGTCACCAGGAGGATAAATTAGCTGATTGAGGTTCAACAACATATAGTCGAAGTAGATGAAAAGATGCAGAAGTACCAAGATGATATGAAGGCATTATTCGACCGCAGAGCAAAGGACATAGATTTCTTGCCAGGTGATTTAGTGTTAAGGTGGGATGCAAGAAGGGAAGAAGCAACAAAACATGGTAAATTTGACCACCTCTGGTATGGGCCATTCAGAGTCTCGGCTCTGGAAGGAAAAAATTCTTTC
>JASDQU010738990.1:75839-98741 GCA_032191745.1 Picea mariana | reverse complement strand
GTATACTTATATATATATTTTGTATACATATATATATTTTTCATTTAAACATTGCTCTTGATTTTTTTTTTTTTTTACATGAACTTTCAACACCTTTCGGATAGCCCCAATAATCTTCGTATTTTCCTCTTACAAGATTCCAGCTGCATACAAAATAAGTAGGAGAAGTAAACTGAAAGTTGATGTCAGAAATAAATCAGCTTAAACAGGTTATACCCAAGAAATTTGATATTGTGCAAAGAAATTGAAATGAAAAGGTAAAGATGAGATTTCCTAAAAGACATATTCTAAAAGACTATTAAAGAAAACCAAGGTAACCTCATTCAAACAACAACATCAGCTGAACTGATAAATAACAGAGTTGTTTCTTGGTTTAATCGTCTATGAAAAATTAAGACAAATTAAATGATTCACCCAATTTAAAAGCAGTCAGTCAAAGTAAAGTATCCCCGAAAAAGATCTACAAGAGTCAGTTTTGAACTTTTTGACCTCTGTATTCTCAGTCCGTAAGTCACTATCTGTCACCCTTTTATATCTATGACTTTACCTTTTAAAAAAGTCAGTGTCGTTCCGTTTCGCATAAGACGGGATAAGAGTTTTCGTTTCAACCTCATGAGATTCAAAGTAGATTGTGGAAAGAAGGTGGGTCTTCACAACTCCTCGATCCCCTGCTAAACGAAGAGATGCTTAAAGTGATCCTAACTCTCCTAGGTTCTTCAACAATATCGAAGGATTGAGGCTTGCTCAAGTAGAATGCCCTAAGAAAATTATTTTCCATTTTTTTTTCCCCCTGAGAACGAAGGTGTTGTGAAGGTTAAGGGAAGGTTGGTACCGAGTAATCAAAGTAAGTTGACAGACCTATAATGAAAAATATTACACAAATATCAGCCTTGATACAAACTGATTGCCCCCATATTCGCGCTCTAAAAGGAAAATTATAAGACAGGTGGTGAAAGGAAATTCAAAAATGATTGCCCCCATCTAGTCTAAGAGACAATGAAAGGAAATTCAGAAATGATTTCCCTTGTCTCAGCATTTAAATGCATAAATATATTCTGAAGTGGTGAAAGGAAATTCAGTAAAAGGGGCCAGATAACTTCACCGGGGTACTGAACAGGCTCGCTGGCAGTGAAGCAATATCTGAGATATCTGTAAGGCTATTATACATGAATATCACTCTACTCTGGTAACCAATTTAAAAAAAAAAAACCTGATCTACATCCCAAGTTCAGACGAGAATCCCTAATTAAAAACATATAATCTTCTTCTTTTGATGCAAGCTGATAGCCACAAGATCTGTTGGGTCTCCTAGAACTGTTTTGATTGTCTTAAGGTAGACCTGAATTTAGTAACGGGAAAGGGAAAGTCGTGAAAGGGACTACGGCTAAGTTTAAAAAGGGTATCTGAGTTTGAAAAGTTTTTCAAGGTAAAAAACGAAGTCTCTTTCCCCTTCGGTACCCTATTCTCAGGAACCTTTTCGCCTAATTGAAACTATTGACTCCATTTACCCAATATTGACACGCGGTCTACTATTCTTCCTGTCTTACAAGAAAACGAGATTCCTAGTTGGAGCATATGTTGGAGCCGCCTTTGTTTTTCTAGCCCATCTCAAATTTCATGTGTTAATGCTCGAAATCGAAAGATGGTTTTCGTATTTTCCGTCTGTGGTTTCAAAATCTCTGAAGTCTTATCATGCAAGCAACGATGATTATTGTACTCTCGAGGTGAGTTCTACCTTTCGGCAAATTTTTTTTCCCCCTTTTGTTCTACCTCGGGATTTCGTATGATGAATGATATAGATCACATAGTTCACAAGTCCCGAGCGACGAGACGGTGAAATCACTTTAAAATTTCACCCAGGGCAGTAATGGGAGTAAAATTTTCCTAAATCGAGATTAAACGTCATCGGATTTTTGCGCCTCGGCGTTCACTAAATCCAAAAGTTTATTGTCGTAACCCCAATAGCTGAAACCACGAGCTCCTTATTTTAGTAACCCGTGTCAAGATTAAGGGTAAAATCTAAGCCATGGTTAAGTTCTGTCGGCAATTCGCCACTCAATGTTTTGTCTTTAAAAAGTTACACTGTCTAAGCCACGACTCGCGAAGTCACGATAAGGATATGAACATAATTAATTAAAGACTTAATCTGAGTTTATCTTCCCTTTTAATTAAAACGTATTATCGCGATCTCACGGTTTCGCAGTTCGGCATGCAAACTTCCCGGAAACTTACCTCCGGAGCTCCGAGTCACGATATGGCGAATATAAATAATTACGTAATTAATTAAGTGCCTAATCACAATTACATTTTTATTGACGAAAATCAATCATCGCAGTTTCAGGGGTTAGAGGTTAAAAAGGTTAAAGAAAAATTCCCGATACAATGAGTACCGAAAGATTAATTAACGTTGGTAAAACCGGATTAATTAAGCTAAATCAATATATCCTGTGTTTTGATGCTTGCACAGTTTATGAAGCACTCTAAATCCTTCCTTACGCCAACTGACATTTCGAACCGCCAAAATTTATGGCATTAATTAGAAATAAGGCGAATTGACATATAAAGATTGGGTTTTTATGGCTAAATTTATTTCTAAACATGATTTGACAGATCTCTTCTAAAAATTACCGAGTTTTCGAATATATATAGAACTATTATTCATTATAACAAATGCATTTCTATATTAAGCAGAGCACACTTTCTCAGTGAGCTAACTTCTGTATGTATATGTATTTTTATCGCAGAAGAGCTAAAGCAGGATCTCCAGTCATGGCCCCACGAAAAGCATCCAAAGTGTTGAGGTTTCGGGACAAGGTTCAGACAACGTCGCTGATACTTCACCTCGAAGTGTCGACTCGGTCCCAAACTGGTCGTTTGTTTCTGATGTTCTGTAGGCCGAATTAGTGGATTATTCCAATGATTCCAGCGACAATGAAAAAGACGACATAACCACCAAGTATAAGATCATCATTCAATCAGGAATGCATAAAGTAGCAGCCAGGCCACGACTACTGCCATATTATGATATGGTCTGATGGGCATTAGACCATGTGGACATACCAACCAGAACCATCATGAATGAGCAGAAGGTCACCATCGGGACTTTCAGGCCTGAACATCTGCAAGCCATGTATAAGTTTCCCACAGCGTTTGACTTTACATATGGTGCCCAATTCTTGGACGAGTTCAAACATAAGGAATGTGTGTAGTATGATAAAACCATGTCTAGCTTAATAAAATATTGGGTTTCGCACCCTACGAAGTTCAGGGCAGACAATCATGGTATATATTCAATATCTTCCTTAGAACCGCAGTACAAGTATGTAACTATGATGGCATGCAGATTATACGGGAGAGAGGACACCTCACATTTCTTTCTTCAATGGGTGCCTCTAATATTTCGATTTGCCGAAGGCTATTCCTTCGACTGGGCGAAAATGCTGTCCGATAGCTTGACCAGTCGGGTTACGGAGTATCGGGCGTAGAAAGAGAGTGGAAAAATTTCTTCATTTTTTATGTCTACATACATTATGGACGCCGTGTGCTTTCTAACACCATTTCCATTAATGAGCTGGAGTTGGACTCCAACAGAGGATGAGCCCATCCACGTCTATCATGCAAAATTGTGGGAAAACAAAGCAGTAGATTTCGTATATGAAATCTTTAGCTGGGTGATGGTACCGCTGCATGTCACTATTTTCGGCCACCCACCACCCAGGATCTCGGATAGTATAGTGACAAATTTGAGCAGCATAGCTGACTGGTATGTAGAAGCCGAATTCTCATATCTCAGAGTTTTCGGGGCTTCTGTTCCCCCGCATGCATTGCCATTGTTTATTCCCGACAATTTGGCTTGTCGTGAGGTTGCTAGACAAACAATGATCGGTGGTATAAGCAAGGAGCTTAAGGGATACTCAAAAAAGGTATGGCCACCTTTTCCTGTTCATTTAGATTCATATTCTTTATTAGATTTCAGGCATGCTAAAGTTGAGGCAACAGCCCTGGAAGACCTAAATTTGGTCCTTATTGAATTCAAGAAGCACGATCCGTAAAGGGTCGTGAGTAATCATTTGGCCAGTTGTGGACTCAAGAGATTTGAGCATGAAAATTCGCCCTCAGATGACATTTTCCGAGGCGCAAGATCTTATGCCGATATTTTAGCTCGGATCCAAACCTTGGCACCTGAAGAAAGGGCCGATGTTCTGAAGTTCCAAGAACATCGACACAGTTGTCTTCCCCTAGTATTACGGGGTGAGAGTCTAAGTACGGTGGAGGTGAAACAAAAAGATGCTGAAGGCTCCAAGGATGCGACTCTCGGTCAAGAAAAACACCAGGACGAGGGAGAGCAAACAAAGAGTCCGAAAGTAGAAATAAAGACTCCCAACCCGCTGAAGAAGCAGAGTCTGATTACTACTCTGGGACAATCATCGAAGCAAATCGGAGAACCTATCACATCAGTTAGTCCCTTGCAGTCAACTCAGGGAAATATTGACGCAGGGTGGATCTTCAATGAAGAGTTGAGGCCTATAAGGGTGTAAGAGCTCCCTCCAAATGAGTTCTTCTTCGATAAGAAGAGGAAGGCAGTGGTAAAGAGGGAATTCTATCAGGAAGGAGAATCAACAGTTAAGAAATACAAAGTTATGACTGATGGGAAGGACAAAAAGAATGAACAGTTCACAACAGAAATTGCTGGGACATTAGGGGCATATGCCACAGTGAACCAATTTTCAGTCGGGATTTTGAAAAACCAGCTGAAACGAAAAAATTGTCTCATCAAAACCCTGGAGGCCAGACTAGCCACAACAACAGACACTACTAAATACCAGACAAATGTAGGAATAGAGCAAGCCAGGTTGGCCGATAAAAATGAGATAGAGCTGCTCAAGGCTAAGCTCGAACAAGCACAGCTGATGGTTTGGGATGGTCAGACGCAAGCGAGCCAGCAAAAAGATTTGATCGAACAACTACAGGCTAGAGTGGAAATCACTGAAAGTAAAGTGATAAATATTGGGATGTTCCAGTCCTAGGCGATGGAGATTTGGAGCAGAGTCTCTGTGGCCCAACGAAATTTACTCGCTAAAGTAGAGGTGATTCGGGATAACTGCTTGCTGGTTAATCAAGTTTTGGAGAATTTAACTGCTAGAGAAAGTGAAGCTGGAGCAACACAAGTCGCCTTCCAAGAGGCTGTGATAGCCACAAACAACAGGGTTTGGGAAGTACTCCTAGGTTCACCATTTCGGAGCAGACCAGAGGAAACATTCTATTGAAAGAATGGGAGCACATCATCTCAGAAGGTAAGCTGCAAGCCAAGAGAGTAGCGAAATCCTTAGAAGAGGCTTTTAGTTCTATAGATGGCAATCTGCTAGGCATATATAGCGAAGGTAATGTCGAAGCATTGATTCAGATGAATATGGCAAAAATCTCACTTGATTTAAATGAAAAAGAGGAAAGAGATTCAGGCGAGATCTCCCAAGTGACTATGGCGGACATAGTCCAAATAGACAAATGTATGATTAAACCAAGCGCGCAATTATGCTCTATTGACATCATAGACAGACAGATGGAAGATAGGCTGCCACAATTAACCCGAGATTGTTACTCTTTTGAAGCCAATTATCAAGCAGAACCGTCAAGGCTAATATCTCGACTGGTTGAAAGATGTGTCACATGTACTGAGCACGCACAAGGACAAGCTTCTGGCACCAAGTAAAGATAGAGAAGAATAAATGGAGCAATTGCTCTCCTCCCTATCATAACTGAAAATTTTGCAACAATTGAGATTCCATCTTATTGTAAAACTGTATAAATATACCATAGAAAGAAAGAAAAAGGGCTGGACCTTTTTGTGTCGACTGTAACAGAGTTTTTACATTTTTAGAGTTAATACAAAGAAAATCTGAAGATTCTCAATTCCGTCACNGTTATGAGTTTGTTTTCTTGTATCTCATATTTCGTTTCATTTCATATTCATAACTGATGAATGCTTCTTTATAATTTAGTACAACCTCTACTATAGCGAACGAATTTTGGTTTTCTATATTGTTTACTGTTTTTCCTCTATACCAGCTATCAACAGGTATAAGACCAGTCAACACTTTCAGAATTCTATATATATTTTATGCTTCATTGGGTTACTTCTTTACATTTTTCTTCTTCTGTTTACACGTGAGATTCTTTCTTGATAGGAGCCTTACTCGATAGACAGCTAAATGTTTTTCTCCTACCTCATACATTTTATTAAAATATAACCAGTTACGGGAAAGAGCCTTTGATTTGCGTTCCTTTTATTCCTGAAACCGTAAACTCTCTTTATGCAACCGAATTGAGACAACACTCAAACCTCCCCTGAGTTTTCCTTTTTTTTACTGTTCCTCCATGACTGTCCCTGTACCAACACAACCCAATATCGAACCTAGATTATCAAACCAAACACACATTGCCTTAAACCTTTTCGATACCATTCTTAAAACAACCACTACCCGGGTTGAAATCGAATGTTCATGGGCAACGATTGAACAGGATATAAACATCCAGGAACAGTTGGAAGCTAGACAACACCAACACATAAATCTTCCCTAGTTTCCCTTGCCGAAGGTTGACGTTTCTCTCTTCTCTACCCTTTACCCACTTTCAGATGCCTAGACACTGTACTTCTGAGCCTTAAGTACAGACTCTGGAACAACACCATCCATAATAGATGATGTCTATAAAAAATATTGTATTTCCCATGTATCAACTATGGGGGTGAGATTGGATATTGACCAAGGCAAATAATCACAGGGATAAAAGACAAAAAGGTAAAGAGAAGACATTGAATAAGTGCTTGATATGAGATCTCATTGTATTTCCCATGTATCAACTATGGGGGGGAGATGGTATCTTGACTAAGGGAAATAATCATAGGGCTAAAAGACAAAAAGGTAAAGATAAGACATTGAATAAGTGCTTGATATGAGATCTCATTGTTATTACCCCATTTAAGAACCTGCAAGAAATGATGTAAAGCATAACTGTAAGGTTGAGCATGTGTCAAGAAAAGTAATAATTGAAATGCCAAATAAGGATATAATATGAACATTGGGAGTCTCAATCGCTGCAACATACATATTAGTGAAATCAAATGGAATTCAAATTATATTTCTGGAGCTTGAGACAAACCAAATCTCCAGAAATTAAAAAGTTGCAATGCTTGGATGTTTCATATCAATATTCAACATCAACAAAGATTGTGGAGGTATGCTTATTTATTGTTATCTTCTCAAAATTCATGGATTTTGAGCTTGCTTCATTTTTATTTTCTTCTAAAAAATTCTTGGAGAATTAAGTTATTAATTTTTTCAGGGTAGGCAAAATGTGAGAGGCCCTAGAGTTGGGGGATGAAATGAAAAACTAGGGATGTGTCATTGATGAATATGTGTATGGTAGCCTTCTCCATGGTTTGTTGAGGGCAGGTCAAGTAAGTAAGGCTTTAGAAATGTTGGACAATATGAGAGATGCAGGTTATTTGCTTACTGTTCATATCTATACCGCTCTGATTATTCATTTCTTTAGGGAAAATAAATCAAAACAAGCATTATGGTTTGTTGAGGAAATGAAAAATGCTGGTTGTGAGCCAACTGTGGTTACACATACAACATTAATTAGAGGGTATTTGAATGAGGGATTAACTTCTAATTCTTTGAATACTTTCAATCTCATGAAGGAGAAAGGGCCTCCTCCTGATTTTGAAGCTTACTCTACTTTCATTCATTGTCTTTGTAGGGCCGGTAAATAAAAAATGGCACTGGAACTGCTATATGAAATGATGGAAATTAGTATTCAACCTAGTGCTGTAAACTTCAGGACTGTGTTTTTTGGTTTCAATAGAGATGGAAAGCAACAAGAAGATCTGAGTGTGCTGCGGGCTAAATGGGCCTTGTCAAGAAGAAGAAAAGCTTTCATTATACCAAAGTATGCATCTTTGCAACCAAATCCTTTTCCACAATACTTGTAGAGCTTAGTATTTACTAATCTATTGGAATTTGAATCATTGAAGTCACTATTGGAAGATAATCTTAAAGTTAGTGTTGTCAATGTATCATTGTATTTCACATTTTCATACTAAACTAATATCCAAACAAAATCCATAATTTTCTTAGGAATTTCTCTGATGAGCCAGGCCTTATTGCTAAGCACACTATCCATGCTTGATTTTCATGGCATATCATGTATAATTTCAATAAGATGTTTGTGTGAAATTTGGAACAATAATAATATTAAGGCCATCATCAACCTTCAGGTTCTAACACTGTACTAGTGTTTTATGCAGGCCTTTTTAAAATAATGGTTTTAGGAACTGGCAGCTTTAGACAACTAACAAAGTGTTAGGATTACAGAGAGGATGAACACGCTGATTAAAATATGTTTCTATGGCCAATATAAATAGAATCTTGGATTGAAGCTTTGTCAAGTATATTTCTTGAAAATTGTCAAGGAACTTCCTTTTTTCCATCTAACATGCTCTGAGTAATGCGACCAACTTGCTTGATCTACCCTTAGTTTCTGAGTTTTGGCCCCTTGTAACTTTTGTCCACTCCCATGCTGTAGTCTTTTTTTGTAAACAAAAACAATTTTTATCGAATATTGAATCAATAATTACATGGATGCCAGAAGTCTGATTCTTTTGGGAGAACCAAAGTATTCTTTAGACCAACCAAACTATTGTAAAAGGCTTCCAAACTATGATGCAAAGAGAGATATTGCATTCTACACTTTTCATCAAATCTTAGTTCAAACATAGAGTACAAAAATAGCCTGCTCAAAGCTAATGAGCCTTACGATTAAGAACTTGTGTTTCCTCCTTCAAGGTCACATGTTCGACTCCCAAACTGGATAGGGTATGTGCACCTATGTAGACTAAGCAGTCAAATTGCTGTGTGGATGGGGTCCTTTGTCCCACAAACAAAGGGGTCTTATACATCAATTTGGCATCTGGATAGGTGGGCACCTTAAATTAGATTATTTTTATTATTATAAATATTTCCTATCTAGACCAGACTAATCTAAGATCAGAGCTTGATAAGGAAAAAAAACCAGCACACCTTTCCCATTTGCACAGAATTTTCACTGCCATTACTCCTAGCATTGAATATTTTATTCGCATTCTTCTTATGGGACCAAGTCATCATCTTCTTCATTTGTTGAAAGGTCTAGGATGGAGCTGATATAATGAATCTCTTGCACAGACCAAGAAGGATCATCTGCCAAGTCCATAAGTCTCATTCCTTTGAGAGAGTTGCAACCTCCTTTAGACTGACCTGACTTCTGTGGAATGCTTTCAAACTATGATGTAGAAAGAGTTACTGGATTTTGTATTTTATGTTAGTTCTTATTTTATTCAGAGTGCCGAAATGGCATGCACAAAACTAGATATTTGTTATCTAGACAAGGCTAAACTAAGAGCAAAGCTCAATTCAAAAAGCGCATCCCACAACTTCGTATTTACACAAAAGTTTCATTGTCCCTACTTCCAACATTGATGATTTGATCCAAGAGTGTGTTGTCTTCTTCGCTTGTTGAATGGTCCAGGAAGGAGTTGCTTGGGAATATATTTTACACAGTCCAAGGAGGCTCAACTACTAGGGCAAGTGGATCCTAGATAGATTGGGAGGTGTAGAGAATTTGAGCCTCTTGGCAGACAGACAGGCCCAACACCTCCTTGAAATATGGGTTTCCATAGTGCACATAAATGATTCCAGAAATTCATGGAGCACATGCCAACACCAAATATTTTTAGCATCATTCCTCCAGGAATAGAAATTAATCCACTAGACCCAACTAGGTTTTGATTCCCCTTAGCCACTCCATCAAAGACAAGGACACATTTCTTTTGGAATTGAACTCTGTAAATGTATTGCAATCAGGTAAGCAAAGGATAACACTAGGGACCCTTTGAACATATGCAGAACAAGACAATCAATTTACTCAAACTTCAAAGTAAACCCTTTCAATAACTTGTTGGAAATGGATATGGTAATCAAATCCTCCATACTTTCATTCCCTTTTCGTGCTCTAATAGGGAATACCAAGACAAGAGATCAAATATTCCTCAAGCTTTTGGTAAATGATTTATACCAAACTCCTATTCAGAAGTATGCACTCGAACTTGTATTTTTCCATGCTATGGTCTCTAATATATTGAAAAAGAAAAGATTGACACCGATTGTTCCTCCATACTATCAATATACAGCTCATGCCAACATAGGCATGGTTTAGACATCCCCAAAGGCATATTCATCTAGGGATACACTCAATCCATGTCACATATTACCAACAATTGGTATAGTTAGAGTGAGATTAGAGTCGCAACAATGAGCACAAAAGAATCATGTCTCGGAGCTAGTCCACAAAAACCTAATACATACACTAAAAGAGTAATGGATCAAAATATTGAGAGGTTTTCTAGTGCAAGATACAAATCCACATAATGAGTATCCCTAGAATATGAGTTGGAGCATAGTGTTTAATAGTTTGTTTTAGTTTTCAATAATCCTATTGTAGTCTAGTGGTCTATAGTGAATTTAATAGAATAGATTCACAAAAGAAAATAGAAAACAATATATCATCATATTCATCAACAATATCATAATTTATAGTAGCATCCCAATGGCTAGTTGGGATCCATATTGCCATTTAGTTGCAAAGGAAATGTTGCACCATCTTCCTGGAAATGAAAAACGACCAATGAAAACCACATGACAATGAAAAAATTAAAAGGTGATCCTCTTGAGGGGTCATCCTCCACAGCAACAGATGCAGATCTAAGACTGGATAAAGAGGAAGAGGATGGAGGAGAGAGTAGCAGTGATGGTGGTGAACTTGATGAGACCTTGATGGTTTTGGTTATGACATGGAGGAGGAGGACTAAAAAGATATCACATTCTTCCATCATAGTTCTATTTTCTACCCTGTTTTGTATTTGACATTGGCATTCCCACCTATAGTAACAATATCATGATCATCTATGGATTATCATCTTCTCTATGTCATACATTTTGATTTTGATAACTTCAAATGACTCAAACCAAATCCCAGAATAAAACCATATTCAAGGTGATCATGCATGCTTTGAAATGCATTCCAAACATGACTATTCTAAATATGGTAGCCACTCAAATATAGAAAGTGTTGGGCACTATTGTGTTTAAGCAGTCTTATATGTATAGGTTTTTATTATACACTTGTAGATGAAATCATGCATAGCACACTTGTATAAAGGGAATAGGTTTTTGGCACATTAAAAGAATAATATATGACTATCAAAGAAAATAATGAGCTTAATTGATGTATTATTTAGGGGGGGGGAAGACGACATTACCAATGCTCAAGATTTGCAACATATTTTGTCTTTTTTGGACAATAATATTTCTTTACACAAACAAGAAGATAAACCTATTTGGGGAGATTAAAGGTGTTTAAAATAAAAACATCCAACATACGTTACCCATGGATTTGAAAAACAATAGTTGGTTTTAGGCACACGGGTTCATGGTACATAGTTTATGCACATTGTTTGGAGGCACATTGTTTATGTTTATTAAGGGCGCCTCTTTCAGGAAGTAAATTGGGAATTTATAGCTAGCAAATTGAATTGAAGTTAGTTACTACATGTTATGGTCTATCATTCATTGCATTTTTTCACTAGAAAAGGAATATTTGGACATGATCCCATGCATTCATTTGAAGATTATCCACTTGGGAGGTTGAATACCTTGCATATCCATGCATTCGAAAGAGGTAACCTCGTGGGTAGTTTCATTTAAAAGGAGGTTGGGGAGGACATGGGGAAGGTCAGTGATGGTCACATGGGCACCGAAAAATATTGAATTGATTCCCACCATTCCCATTCTCGTTCCTGCACCCAATTTCAAGACCCTCAAATCCTATTTGTTACCTCTTCTGTGTAACAACTGATGGCATATGTGGCCCACTTCTAGATTCAACTCAAACCAATTTTCTGATTGTAGCTCAAACCCATTTGTTGATTGTTGTTTAGTGCATATGGTTTTGGGTGTGAGTGATTCCAAAACATTTCATCCAAAAACTAGTAGAGAGCAGAGGCTACGAGCCATACCTAAAAAGAGAGGCCTCTTGAGGGAAGATGCCTCACCAACACTTTATGGTTTCTATGAATTATATACTCATACTCTTAAGTACCATTAAAATTTATATATTTGAGGGAAGAAAGAATGTCATTTTAGGCACAATGAGATCATCCAAAAGAAGCCTACCAAATTGGAGGAGTCAAACTTTCCATTAGGTCTGAGGTCACATGGTCGAACCCAAGATAAGATAAGGAATGCATGTATAACCAACAAAATGCAAGCATTGCAATAAAAACAGAAATCAAGGCTATCAATCCCATGCATGCAATGAGCCTCTCTTGTGGACTATTAAATTACCATACCGTATGATACCATGTTCTAAAAAGTTTTAAAATCTAGTAGCTTAAAGTCTTAAGCAAAGGGCCAAACCAAATAATATTAATAAGTCTCATATTCTTAAAGACTAATTCTCAAATGTTGAAAAGTAGATAGTAGCTCATATTTTCTAACAAAGGAATTTGTTCGAGATGTGAATAAAATAAAAGAATTTTGAGATTGAAGTTATTTTCGGATGACCCACTTAGAGAGGTGTTTTTACCTGGTATCATGTGACTGATTTGAAGAACACGACAGAGCTCAAGAATCTCTAAGTAACAAGAACTGTGAGCTTAGGAGTCAGGAATAGCTCACAAATGTCCTTCGAAATTATGTAAGAATCTAACATCTACAAAAGCGTGTGTTCTTTTGTCCCTCTACAATCTTGATCAGGGATTCAACAAAAGTTGAGTAATGAATGTAGAATCAGATTTGAAAATTGAGATCATGCATTGTTGAACCGTCGTCAAGTCTCTTCTCCATAATCTATAAAGTCTCAACACTCGATCCCATAAAACATAGAAGGAAATACATGCCCCATGGATTATGGAACAAAATTGGAAATGGAGGGGAAGTTGGGGAACCCAAAATCGATGGGAATTGGGAAAAATCATTCCCCCTAAAAAAGCTACGAAATTTGTGGGCAAAATCGGTGTCGAAAAACTTCATTTGAGAGGATATGTAGGCGAAGTAACTCCAAACACACCCTGGTTTAGAAAATATGGGCGATGCATTTACCAAAAATCTAGATTCTAAAAAAAAGGGGGCAAATTGACAATTTCTTCATGAAATCGGAAGGGCGAACTCTCTTTCCATTGATTTTCTTACTGTTTTTTAGGGGAAGAATTAGTTTCCATATCTATCTTTTATTTTATTATATGGGCTAAATATTCTAATTTTTTTAAACACCAAGTGAATGAAAAATCGCCCCTTCAAAAATTGGAACCCTAAAATTTCGCCCGTCTGCGAATTTTGGCCCCTAAAATCATCTATGGATCAATCTCTAAAACATAATTGCCCAGAACAGTGTGAGCAAAGTTGATGGGTTTGTTTTTACCTTCTAGCTCAGTTACCATGTGCTTCATGTGAGATTCGTTGTCCACACGGATCTGGTTTGGCTTACCTTTGTAAGGAAGTCATAGATGAGAACAGTCAATTGAAAAATATCCTTGAGGTTTAACTGACCAGTCTCTGCTTAACTAAAAATCGTAACTTTAAGGTATATCAGCCTCAACAATATCAATTACTTGAGGTACTCTAGGGTTATATGCAAGCCTAATTAAGACATCTTTAAGTTCTCCTTTCACTTTTACATATGTCTTATCTAACTAAATGATTCTTGTTTTAGTTAACTATGGGACAACGTTTATCTTTTGACAAACTGCATAGGGCATGATGTTCGATGAGGCACCAAAGTTAGCTAAGCAATTGTGTACATTGAAATTGAAAATTTCATATGTAACCAAGAAAGGAGGTACTTGAGATTTCAAGTGCGCACCTATACTTGTTGTGTTTATTACAACCTTGATTTACACATAGTGGACTTCTTTTGCTTCAACAATTTTAGGAATATTGTTAGTAGCAACAATGATTTTCTTCTGAGAATTACTAGGTTTAAAAGCGTCATGCAGAAGATCACGTTGTTGTGGTAATGAGTAGATATCAAACATGGAGATATTGGCTTTCATCTTCTTCATATATTTTATGACATTGTAATCTAGAGCTTGCCTTAATGGTTTGCTTATTGTTGTGTTTGATTGTGTGCAACTGGTCTTGTTGTTGGGTGCCGCTGTGTTGGATTTGGCATTTTTTATAGTTGGGTTGGATGTACTTAGTTTGCTGATGTTAGCTGAAACAACCGTATCAGATTTATTTTTTTCTTTTGTCTCAATCGGGGTACTTGGTTTCAGAGTAGGAATAAGAGGGGTAATCTTCCCAAGGGGAATGCTATCATCTTGGGAAGATGATGTTTTGCGAAGTGGACCTCTTCTGCGTAAATTGTAATCTCTAGGGACAACCTTCATTACTGGTGTATTTTCTACAAATATTTCTTCTATTTGCTCATCGTCTGATTCTATACATCAGTCCCAAATGAACATAACAACGTTTGGGGGAGGCTCCTCAGTGGTATTGTCATTCACTGTCTCACTTGGTTGTTCATCGTTCAAACTTTGTTGATCTAACAAATGATTTATAACCAAGGTCATGAAATTTACCCATCGAGGGCACGTCTTCTCAGAGTGGTTTTGTTGGTGATATGAGCAAAAATGATATTTGTTGAAGCTATTTAGATTTAATGAAATTTGAGGAGCTTCAAGTGGTCTAGGTGGGTTGTCATTTTTTTTTTAAATGAGAGGAAATTTCTAGGCCTTGAAGATCCTTCACTGACATTCTTCTTGATATCCACAACTTCATTTGACAATTTCTTGACTAACTTCACCACACTGTCAATATCCTTGGATTCCTTTTCGAGTGACTTTGTTAGCAGTGAAGGTTTCTTTCCAGCTGACCTTATTTCCATAGAGTGTGAGTGATGGTCATATGAGGATAACTCCCTTTCTATAGTCTCAGCTTCATTGAAATTCAAAGCCAAAGTGTCTCTATTAGCTTGCTTGACAAACATGCCTATGGAAGGCATAATAGACGCAATGTAGTATTCGATGGCTAAGGATTGTGAAGGAGCTTTGTAAATAGTAAACTTAGTTAGGACCATGAGAAATCACTAATTTAAATCCTTCACTTTTTACCTTTTATCCATTTTAATGGCCCCTAACTCCTTATAGAAGGATGCAATTTTTGTTTGTTCACCAAATTTTCTAATAAAAAAGACCTTCTCAAAGGCCTCCCAACAAGTATGGAATTGGGTGGCAGACTAAAATACTAGGTAGATGCTCTACCAGAGAAGGTGTAAGGAAACAACCTACAGACCACATCTTCATGTTGGACATTTAGAAAGCGATTTACTAAGAAGAAGTTTTTTATGTGATCCTCTGGTGAGCTAGGTCTGTTCGGATCAAACTTGGGAAGGACCTTATTATATTTCCTGGGCATTTCATGTAAGGGTCATGTTAAATTTAAAGCACCTTCGGACATCCAAGGTGGGATCACTTCCCTTCACTCTTGATGTTCACCCATGATTTGTTCAAGAATTATTTCAGGGTTTTCACCGTCAAGGTTATGTTCGAATTCAGATGGGGTAGAGGGGAATTGAATCAAGGGTACTGGTAATTGTTGTAACGTAGCTTCGATGAGATATTATACAGAACCAACAATAATATTGAGGTGATTATCTCCTCGTCGTACACGTGTAGTTTTCCTCCTTGGGAGCTCTAAGGATGTTGCTAACTGACCAAGTAATTTTATGTAAGCGCAGGTGATACAATGAGTTTCGATGAAATATTATTGTGGTACTCAAAACCAAGTTTTTGTATGAGTTTCAGGGCTTCCTGTGGCCCTTTCAAAATTAGGGTCAGTGTCTTCAAAGGTAGTCTCTTGTTCAAGTTTTCTATGTGGGAAAATAGTCATAACATGATTACTTTCAGAGGACTGAACATGATTATGTAGAGCATTTATGTAATCCATACACTTGGACCTCCTTCTAGCGCCAATTTTGTTGACATGCCATAATTCTCCCTGCAATACTAAGGGGTTCTCCCTAATGCATGATCCCAATCAGACTATACACCATTTGGTTTAGGATACCCATCCGGAGTTTGGCCTGGCTACCATTGCTAGTTATGAGGGTGAATATGGATGGTTATGAAATGTAAAGATGTAGATGAAGACTATGTGTGAAAATAAATCTAATCTACTTCTAATCTATCCTATCCTATCTAAGAGCGAACTGAAGTAACTAGAATGAGCTATAATGAAACTAAACTCTGCAAAATAAACCTCACCCAAATAGATGAAATAAAGGTGCAAAGTTAGAAACACATGCATACATACCTACAACCAGAAAAGTCTAAATTATATTGTTGCATACATAACAACTCATGAGCTCAGGACTTATAAATATAAGAAAGTATAGCTATACTGCAAAATGACATTGAATGCATCATAACAATCTATAACCAAACATTGTCCTTACAATTATGACATTTTCACTTGAAACAATTCACTACAAAACAACCACACACACAAGTTCTTCTCTCTTTCGAAAACTGGCCCTAAGGGATTCTCAATATTCATTAACACAATATATGTCCTTGAATTAGTTCTTGAGTTTATACAATGCTTAAGAGCCTTTTCAAAGTGGGCCTCCTCTTCTATTTCTACTCTTTGTCCTAACTATTTTGTGACTCTTTGTATTCCCCTAAAGAAACTATTACAAAATTGTTCATCTCCCCTCTTCTCGATGACATGTGTACAAAGAAAACGCAAAATTGGGAGTAGTTAAGAAAAGACAAAATAGGGTACATATAATAACAATTTCAAATTTGTATTTTTTCCTTTTACAGATTCTCATCCTGGAGGTATGCTACCTAGATTTCCAGCTGATTATGCAAAGAAATGAGTCTTGGTATGCATGCTCTTCTATGGTAGTCGTGTGCATCAACACGTTGTCTTCAATGGTACACATATCTTTCGATAATGTAGCCATGAATGCATGAACCATAGTATGGACCTTTGTTGGTTGAATAAGGTGTTGTTCTATTAGGTTCGTTGTTATTGTGGTGGCTGCCTTGGTGACTCCTCGTCTATGACTTGTGTTGTCCTGTACCTTGTTGACCAATTCTTCCATTATAAGATTTTTCCCAAGCTCCTCTAGTTGGGGAAGTCGACATAACTTGAGTAATTCTTGTGTCGCTTTGTGTATGCACGAACAAATTTCCATTGAGATAGTAGTTTATTTGTCGCAAACCATAGTTTGGACCTTTGTTGGTTGAATAAGGTGTTGTTCTATTAGGTTCGTTGTTACTATGGTGGCTGCCTCGGTGACTCCTCATCTATGACTTGTGTTGTCCTATACCTTGTCGATTAGTTCTTCCATTATAATATTTTTTCCAAGCTCCTCTAGTTGGGGAAGTCGACATAACTTGAGTAATTATTGTGCCACTTTGTGTATGCGCGAAGAGATTTCCATTGAGCTAGTAGTTTCTTTGTTTTCAATTTGTGTTGCTTGCTAGAAATAGTCTAGTGCATAGGTGTCAGTTTTCCTTTCCCTGGATGAGGAACGATAGAGCTCAATTGGTGCATCCGATTTTTCTGCGATCCATGTATCAATATTATTCATGCCCTCCAAGATAATGTTGAACTATGTGGGCTTGGTTTGCACCATGTTATGTGAGTGTACATGTCGATTAAGGCCTCCTCTAGCTCAGTTCCGACCTTTTCCATACTAGTTTTGAAGCTTTGAAGGATGCCTTGATCCACCTTTACTTTCTGAAGTTTTTACTCAAGCTCCCTAATCCTTGTTTCTTTCTCTAGATTCTGCTAGCATAGACTTTAGACGTTATCTTTTATGGCATTCCAAAAAGTGGATCCAGCTGAGGCTATGGCTACTGGATATTTGTTGACATGTTCTATCACGAGGATCTATGTAATGACTGAGATTGGGTTCCCTCCTGTTACTGGTACTTTCTCCTCTTGTTCTTGCATGATTCTGCATGATGCTTTGTCATATATGAACTTCTTCAGGTTGGGTACCTCATTTGTCCTGAATGGAGTACAAAGTCCCAAACTTATTCCACTGAATTATGTATGTCTACTGGCATCGATTATTGATATCTTAGGGATATCGGTGTCCATTGGGATTGTCTCACTCTGTATGGCTTCCTCATATTTCTTTCTCTATTCTTCCTCTACTGCTTCATCTGCTGCTTCCTTCGCTTCTCTCTGTGCTATTTCTGCTGCTGCTGCATTTGCTGTAGATTTTTCTACTACTGCCTGATGCTTAGCTTCCTTTTGGGAAGATACCTTTGTTGTGGCCTCTGATTTATCTTTGGCTTTGGCTTCTTCAATAGTTTTCCTCTTTTTCTCAGTGATGTCGTTCATTTTTTGGTGAACCTTCTCTTTCTTCCTTCTCTTTTTATCCACCAATGTCTCTTCTTCCTCTGTTGATCTTTATTGTGCAGAAGGAAATGCGAGAGACGTCTTTTCTGCTGCCTATTCCTCTTTTTTATTTCTAGCTTCTTCTCACGCTTTATTTTCATCTACAATCCTCCCTAAGGGTCTGCCCCATCTCTTGAAGGTGACCTCATCGTAATTTATTGTATTGCAATGTACTTCCTCCTCCTCCCATACTTCTATTGTGTATTCCCAAGGTAAGCCTACCTTATTGAAATGTTCATTTACGATCCCCTTTGGGTCGTGTCTCCTGAACCTCACCTCTTCAAAATGGTACGAGAGCAAGGTGTTTACTTATTCATGTGCTTGCTTGGTCTTCGAAAATGAGTAGACACCAATGTATAGTGGGAGTGGTGGCCATATTACCTTCTTGCCTCAGTATAACATTCCTCCTACTCAATGGATCATTGTTTGATATGCCACCTCCTGGAGTAATATCTTGTCTGGTACAAACTGACGGAGGAGATGGGGGGATTTCGTGGTGTCATACACCCTGATATAAGTACCATGCTCCATATGGTACCAATCCCCAATCCTTTTTATGATAACTATCACTTTGTCAATCATACATGGGGCTAGTGTCCAAATTATGAACTCGTACAGAGAAGCCAAAACGTGCTCGCAGATCTTCTGGTATTCCATCATGTACTTGTGTTCCCAGAGAACTTTGAAGTATATATGAATGGCTTCTTATGATGGTTGCAATTTCCACCCCATCTTTGGGTAGTGGTGGGCTATGCACATGATGTCCACAAGGGATGAAGACATGTGGAAACTTGGGAAAGTTCCCGACTAAGATTATACAATTGTAGTGATGGATTATGTCAGGTTGGCCAATAAGATGTCATCCTCGTTAAACAATAATTCTTCATCCACACAGTAATAAATTAGAGGCATGTATGACAGGGAGAATTGGGTGACATCTTTCTCCCCGCATAACTTACATAGCATGGCTACCATGTACTGATAAGGCCTTCTTAGCGCAGTCGTAAGGTACCCTCCTCTAGGTCCAAGTTTGAATTGCTTGTCTGGATTGTACCACCTAGGGAATATCTCCTTGGCTGTGTGTTCGAACTTAATGAGAGGTTTGTTGTCCAACTTCTTTGTCCCCTTCTCAAGATTATAGAACTTTGCTAAGTCTTTGGGATGAAACAATGCTATGGTCTCCCTTTTAGAGTTATAGACATACATGTTTCCCAAATCTACGTGCTTCAGTATCCAATCGATGTCGTCAGTGCAAGGGAAAACAACAACATGGGATACTACTTTGAATATTCTAGACCTTGTGATGTTCTTGAAGATCTTCTATTCATCCTGGCCTTCAACATCAGTGGAGAAGTTCTATTTTTTGAACATCTGATACACATTGCCCCATCTGAGTGCATCTCCTTCCTTGTATAGAAGTCCATAGGTGTCATCATACATGGCCCCAACAATGTACGGTTCATATTCAATCTGTCGGCCACTACCAAAAGCCTTGATGGCAGATGCCTTGCTTATCGTTTTCTTTCTCGTAGAGATGTCTAAACCTGCAAAGTAGAAATGTGATTAGTGTAAAGAAACACGTAACTGATCTAAAAAATAATCTATCCAAGTATCTTCAAGTACCCGAGGATTCACTTGAGCTAATGTTGGGTGGAAGGTCATCATCTGATGTTGAGAGTATAATAGAAGGCATGGTGAGCACTTGGGTGAGAGATAGAGAATAAACTGGTTTAAAAGATGCTCACAAGGTTAAAATTGGAGCAATTCTTATGAATTGTTCTCATGACTATCATAGTAGTTTATGTTAATTATGTCAAAGGTTTGGTAATAAAATCAGAGAAGTTGATAAAAACCCCCCCGATTACCATTGGGGAAGTTAATGGGATGGTCAACGATGGAACCGTAAGTACCTCGACGGGATTGGTGTGAAGTACTATGACAAGTCAAAGCGCGATTCAGGGGAGTTTATATAAACTTCACTGATAACTATCGAGATAGTTCACGGGGAGGGTTCTGTTGGAAGCAAAGAAGTTTGTATCGCAACCTTCGAATAGAAATGGAAATTGTGTTCAATTCAAGTTTTGGCATAGGGTTTTTAAGAAATGTTTTCATCAAAGTTTAGGTCCAGAATTGCTCATTTCGGTTAAGAGTTTTCTGTTAATGCCTTTATGGTTTGCAACATGGGGGAGGGTTCGAATTTGGATGCTATCCGTCTATCGAAGAAAATGGTCGCAGGTAGTGTGTGCAATGCTCGTGAGTTTCAAAGGGTGATCCGATGAATCTGGTGGCTATGGCCCTTGAGGAGGGGGGGGATCAATCTAGGTGAAAAGAAATGAGGTGAATCCAAGGGTGAGAAAGGGGGGAAACTATGGGTGGAAGTGGAGAATTGTCACCGTGAAGGCCTTGGGAGATCTGGTTCTAAAGGGTGGAATTAAAAATACCTAACCCTAGAACTGCTAACTACCAAAAGAATGGATGCAAAATAGAGTCAGGGCCTACCTAGCATTTGTCTGACACATGGAGTATGCTAGTTGGTTGGGGGTGAGGAGCTTGGGGCTCAAATTTTCTTCTCTTGGGGCTTTCTCTCCTATCTTCAACATTTAATGAAACAATAAGGGCCGAGGGTGAGCCCCTACTTATATATTTTGGGCAAACTTGGGCAATAAATGCGAATGGATGGAATATAAACCAACATAGTTGATTGAGAGTTCTACGATAGGCATCGAAGGACTTTGTGGGAAGTCTTCCAATGTATATGGGAGAACCTGGCACAAAAAGCATCGATACTCGTCGAAGAAGAAGAAAGTAACTTTTCTGATGCATCGAATGAGTATATGGTAAGTTGTGCGATGGGAAAAGGCCATTGAGAGGAGAAAATAACAAGTTGGTCGAAGCTCATCGACATGGTTGGAGGAAGCTCCTTTGATGTACATCGAAGGAGTTGGTAGTAACTCCTCCGATGTACATCAGGGGAGTTTTTATTAACTTGCTCGAAAATCAAAATTTAAACTTTTACTTTTTCTCAAGTGCTCCAATTTGAAAGATACAAACTTGGATGAGAAGTGAAGCTTGAAGAACATGTTTAGAGCGAGGGGAAGAATCCATTAAGAAGATACAAGTTGAAGAGCTTTCAAATTCAAAAAATACAAGGGGCTCTGTTTTCTTGGAGGGGTTTTGTAGGTAGATTAAAAAAATAATGGAGGGTTGTAGTGCCTCAAACAATAGGTAGTTTATGGAATGCATGATGAATATTGGTATTTGCTTAAACATATTTTTAAGCAGCCGTGGAGACTGTTTTTTCTCTAGTAGCTTATTTCATATTACCCAATGAAAGTTAGTACTTGTTTGTGTATGCATCACATTAATTATGAAGCACATTTTCCTCCAATAATTTATTGTGGAATGCTTTCATTGACTAATTACATAAGTGGACATGATCCCTCTTAGTATTTGAATGTTTTAATTTTAATTTTTATTTAATAGAAACTTGTTTTTTTAATGAAAGAAGTATGTGGGCATACTTCAAAAATCCAGAGGACTCCACAACTACCTCTCTTTTCTACTACTAAAAAATTCTCAGATTGAGAACATGGTTTAAAAATGCACCAAAGCGTCTGCAATACTTATCAAACTTCCATTGCACAAATAGTAAAATAATTTTTTTTACATAGTGCATATACTTTCCATACACAATTAATCAACATACCACAATTTAAAAAATTATAAATTAGAAGATTGATAACTATGTTGCTTATATGTTAAGGGATGTCTTAATCTTCATGTGATGAGCCTCATACGTTGAGATGGGGGTTATTCTTCAATAATAAGCAGGGGTTAGCAGTTTTAGGCATTGTTGAGTAGAGTATTTAGAACTCTTCTTTCAAACTCTTCATTCATCTTCCATGAATAGTTAGTATCATGACTTTTGATAGTTGAGAGGGTACACTTTAGGAATTACACTACCCTCTACTAAAAAATGGTTTATTGATGGGTTATTGGATCATTATACTCTTATAATAGATTTTCCATTTAACAAAGGCCAACTAAATTCCAATCATTTAATATTCTACTATGACTACAAGGGTGCATGTCAGAGCTAGGAGTATGAAATCCTTGACTCTACTGGGCAATGAAATTGGAAAACCATCCTTATGAATGGAAAGGGCTCTCATGTTAATTACTCCTGAACGACTTCAGAGGTCAGAATATGAGAAGGTTGCCTGCCATGTTGTTGGGGAGGATCCTTGCAATAACAAAGGCACGAGTCCTCGTTGAGTCTCCATTACCATGTGATGTGAATTCCCCACCATGGAAGATGCAAGCAAACAAAATGAAAAGCAAGAATTGTAAAGGTGGTAAGAATTGATATTTTTTGTGATTAAGTAGACTC